>OZJO01025800.1:0-30428 GCA_900406225.1 Acrobeloides nanus | reverse complement strand
TCAACTCCAGGAGTTTACGTGGGTCAATTCACCGCAAGTCAACTAGAAGACACGTTTTTCAACTCAACCGGATGGGGGAAGGGTCAACTTTTTATCAACGGATATAACTTAGGAAGATATTGGGCATTGCCTGGACCACAGGTAGGCTTCCGAATAATAAGAGTTAAACAAACCATTTAGATGACTTTATATGTGCCGAAGCCATATATTCAACCAACAAATACGGTCTTGTTAATTGAATTGCTCGGAGGACAACAAACTGATGTCAATTTTGTCGATCAGGCTATTTGGAAGTCATAGAATTGTTTCAATTTTGTATATCTTTTACGACATAAAGAATACGTTTGTTTTTAATTTCTAACACTAAATTCGTATTTAAAACGAAATGGTTGCTTTTTCTTAGGCCAAACTTCTCTTTACTCATTAGGTGCTGGTCAAAAATTTGAAAATTTTTTGAGTCTGAACTTGAACCAGTCGTTTTTGGTAGTTTGTAGGTGAAAATACTACGAGCAAGAGGTACCCTAAATGGAGGTTCCTAGCGCTGGAACATTTAATTTTTTAAACTTTTCGGTACATTATTTTGCTGTGATTTCCTACAACAAGCTATGTGTCTTAATTTGACGATTTTTAGCTACTAGTGTTGAAAAAAATGAAATACGTTTAAACACTTGCGGTGGGTCTTTTCACCTCTGAGGGAGATGAGTCCTTTTGCTTCCCTNAAATTGCTCGAAAAATCGCAAAAATTTGGTTTTTTTTGGCCACCCTGTACATATCGGTGGCGGAGGGCAGGTCGTTGTATCAGAAGACCGCTGCTTTCTAGGTTTCTGATTCGACATCAGTCGGAACGGCAGCTTCTGGGGCCACATCAGCTACTATTACTTCTGTAGCCACATCAGCTCCAGAATCGTATGACGACAGCCTGAATAACAGCGACAACTATTTCGACTATGAAGTCTGGAATGATGACAACTATAGATGGAACATCAATTACTAATGTCGGAACAATAGTATCCGGTATAGCATCAGCTGGAAATAATGTTAGAACTACTACGACAGCAATCTATGGTATGACATCCATTCGGAATAATGTTGGAGGCACAACTACAACGACTTCTAGCATGTTATCAACTAAATCTTGTTGAAATATTGCTGGATTAGTTTTCCATTTTCCTCGTTGATTTTCTCCAACCTTGGAGAAAATCTCTTACAACCATCTTCGGATAGTCTCGGTATCCAACTTCTCCCAGGCCTTCTTGATGCGGTCTTTCAATTCATACAGATTTGGTGGCATTCCTCTCGAGTACACTTTCTGTTTCAGCCAGGCTCAAAGGCGGTAGTCACATGGGTTTACGTCGGGCGAATATACGTGCTACTCATTGAGGCGGACGAACTATGGCGTTCGCTCTTCCAGAAATCTTTGAGCATCTTTGTGCTTGTGTGCCGGCGCGCCATCTTGCTGATACAAAAAATTTCCATCCGGATACACTTCTTCACATGCGGACAGAATAACTTCATCGAGCAGTTCGATGTAACGTTCAGCTCTCAATGTTTCTTTAAGTTCAAAGAAATGCAAACAAATCTTGCCCTCCCACCGAAAAATTAGGCGACTTATCGGTGAAGAACCGTTCGTGACCAGATGTTCGCCAATTTCCAGAAGGCTTTGACAAAGTAGAACTTGGCGCTTTTAAAAAATTTAAAATTCGAAAAAAGTCAAAAAAAATTGAAAAAAATTAGAAAAAAATTTTTAAAAATTGAAGAATCAAAAAAATTGAAAAACATTCGAAAAAATTGGAAAAAATCGAAATAATTAAAAAAATATAAAATAATTTAATAAATTCGAAAAAAATAGAAAAGATGGGAAAAATTTTTAAATAATTCGAAAAAAAAATAGAAAAATATTTTAAAAAATTAAAATTTTTTTTAAAATTAAGAAAAAAATTTATAAATTAAAAAAAGTTGAAAAAATTGAAAAATCGAAAAAATTAAAAAATTAGAATAAATTCGAAAAAATTGGAAAAAATTTTTAAATATTTTTCGATTTTTTTCAATTTTTTTTTCGAATTATTTAAAAATTGAAAAAAATCGAAAAAATTGAAAAAAATAAAAAATTGAGAAAATTTCGAAAAAAATTGGAAAAAAATTGAAAAAAATTGAAAAATTTGAAAAAATTGGAAAAAATCGAAAAAATTTTTTTTTAAATTTTGTAGGGGGTCAGAAAAATTTTTTAAAAAGAAATTTATATCAAACAGGGGGCTATCTACCTGAAAAAATATTTTTGGTCATTTTTGAAAAAAATGGACTATTTGATTTTTCGTACAATGTCGCTGGTTCGAATCCCTCTTGGAGCTAAATTTTTTTGTTGATATTTTGTGAAAGAAGTCGTTTCCGAACACTTTACGCTTCATGATCAATCGTTTCAATAAACACGATTTTATTGAAAATCAGGCAATGTTACAACTTTTTGACATGCTTGAACGCAGCCTTAACATTGATATCGCGCGCGGTGAAATCGCTGATAATGCTCACCGCTGAAGTAATTTTGTAATGTTCGAATAATCGTTTCGATGAAAAAAATTAATTAAATCATGCAACGCTTCATGATTCAATAAAATTTGAACATTGACACGAAAAGTCTAATATTACAAAATTCAAAATTTACGTTGGAAATTTAAAAAAAAATTTTGTTTGGAATTTTTTCAAATTTCAAAGTCATTGTTATTCATTTTCCCAAGCTTAAAAATTTTTTTCATTCCACTCAAAAACTCTCTAGTTTCTCATAAAAGCGCATCTCATGAAACGTTGACCTCAACAAATGTCATTTCTGAAAAATGACCCAAAATGACAAAAATTCGATTCTCTAATTTTCCAAAAGTCAAATAAAAAAAATCTTGCTTTCAATTCAGCTATCCACTATACATTGTGTTTGTGATATAAAAAATTTAAAAAAGTAGGGACTCAATGTTAAAGAGTCCTTGTGCCATGTATTTTTTCAACATTGTTAAGAAAATAATAATTCTCGAGGTTGAAATTATGGGTCATATAAAAATTTTCTTGAAAATCAGAAGTTTGACCCTAACAGTAACAATCTTTTTGAAAACATGTAACATGTTTACTGCCGGGATCAAACCCTCTCCGTTAAAGATTCTTTGAGCATCCCTACCGGTTGCACAACATGACTCTCGTTGCCATCGTTTTTTAGGCATTTTTTTACAGTGAGTTGTAATTGAAATCATGTAACTTTGAATAGTGATCGTTAAGTTCGGAAAAGCTGTCCAAAAAAGTTATAGCCATTACAAAGAAGTTTTGGAGCTACTAAGCCTGGGGGAGGCGCATTTAACAGGAATAAAAATGCCGAAGTAAAAATATCAAAAATTTTTTAACAAGTGACCCCTTAGTGGTAATTTTATGCGGGGAATCGATTGCGTGCACTTCCGGACCTTAAAAATGCTTCCTTGACCCTGATTCAGGGAATGAATCGGTGTATTGAAGCGAAAATCAAACATTTTCGGATTTTTATGAGAACACCGTCAATTCTTAGGTTTTTCTATGTGAGAAATCGATTGCGCGCACTCTCGAATCTTGAAAACGCTTCCTTGACCCTGATTCAGGGAAGGGATTGGTGTTTTTAAGCTTAAATCTGAAAGTGCGATTTTTTAGTTTTTTCCCTGAATCAGGGAGCATTTTCACAGTACGAGAGTGAGCGCAATCGATTCCCCGCCTAGAAAAACCTAAGAATCGACGGTTTTCTCATAAAAATCCGAAAATGTTTGATTTTCGCTTCAATATACCGATTTCCCTGAATCAGGGTCAAGGAAGCATTTTTAAGGTTCGGGAGTGCGCTCAATCGATTCCCCGCATAAAATTATCCCTAAGGGATTACTTGTTAAAAAAATTTCTGACATTTTTACTTCGGCATTTTTATTCCTGTTAAGTGCGCCCCCCCACATCTCATCATGTTATTGCTTACCACTTCCCCTGTACCCCCTCTCCCAATCATAGGTCGGCAAGGGAGAGGAGCCTCCCCTCCTGACCCACGCACTCACGGACCCAAAATTAAGAAGTGAGCACAATAGATCCCGCCGAACATATGAGGTGGTCCATAAAAATTGGGTACAGAAGACTACCTCAAGCTAAAAAAAAAAGGTCGTTTTTTTGGTGGAGGTGGTGGGGGACCACCTCATCGGCGGTCCCCCCCCCCCCCCCCACCTTGCCGACCTATGCTCCCAATTATGTCAAAACCTTATGATACCATCCGGAATTGTCCCTATTTCATGTGTCGTGGTAATCTCGATTGAGATTGTTGTCTATAAACAAGTCGGCGAAATGTGTTATTAACTAAAATTTTATACAAAAATGGCATTTTGTTGAAAGTGGTGAGAAAATACTATTTTTCCAGCCCCCATTCATCTAATTTGTTAAAAGATATAATTAAACGTTTGGAGGTTTTTTGCATACAAATGGCAAGATATTAATGCAATCGTCAATATACCAACCAAATGGAAAATTAGAGAAAGAAAAACCCTCATTAAAAGTACAATACTGAACATTAACAAAAATTGGTTCTACATTATCCCAATAGCTATAATCATATGGAGTATTGTCAGTCCATGTAAAGTTGGACAAACTAACATTATAGCTCAATCCAATCCAAAACCATTCACCAGTTGCAACGAATTCTATAAATCCTACTCTATAAACGTGTAATGTGGGTGATTACGATCTCGGGACCGTTAGATTTCAACTGACAGTGCTTTAATTCAAGTTGTAGGGGACAATGAGAGAAGACAATGGACACCAAAATCGGAGATAAAAATTTTTTCACTTTTTTACCCCTTGGGGACTTTTACCTCTTTTTTACCCCAAGGCTAAAAAATCGATTTTTCAAAAAGTTCTCCAAATCGGCTGATTTTTTGGGCAGTATCACTTTTCGTACAATTGTTTTCGAACGGTACTTTTCGTACAGTACTTTTATACAATTAGTTTTCGTACGGACTTTTCGTACAGGTACTTTTCGTACGAACGGATGATTATTTATGATCAGGCAACGAAAAGTACTTGTACGAACAGTACCTGTACGAAAAGTTTGTACGAAAAGTACCTGTACGAAAAGTTCGTACGAAAAATAATTGTACGAAAAGTACCGTACGAAAAGTACTTGTACGAAAAGTTCGTACGAAAAGTATCTGTACGAAAAGTCCGTACGAAAACTAATTGTACGAAAAGTACCTGTACGAAAAGTTCGTACGAAAAGTACCGTACGAAAAGTACCGTACGAAAAGTATCGTACGAAAACAATTGTACGAAAAGTGATACTGCCATTTTTTGTACTCGGGGATTTTCGGGTATGGAGAACACGAATACGAAAGAATTTTCTACTTTTGACATCAGGCAGGGGACGAATTGGAATTGTTTTAAACTTAGTAAATTTACAACTTAAAAAATATTAAAATTTCAATTTTTTTTAAACTCCATTTTTTGAATTTTTGAGTTGTCACGTTAACGTGAAAATTGTCAGATTCGACCCTTTCCTGCGGTCAAAATCGAATCTGAAAGGAAAATCTTTCAGATTCGAGTTCCCCACGTCGAAAAACTCCTAGTGCAAACAATTAGCTGATTTGGAAAATTGTTTAAATTTAATGAATTAAACGTTTTTAAAGAGTTGTCATTCTTGGCCCAGTTTGGTCCGCCGTGATCAAATCAACTCATAACATTAATCAACACTTACGTTCTAAAAAGTTATTTTCATTTTCATTATGAATTGATATTAAATGACCATTTGATTCTTGACACGTTTGTTCGGCGTTTGAAAAAGTTACAAAATTGTGATATATCTAAATTATAATTCATGCTATATTGAAAAGTAAACAACTGAACCTTGTAACAAAAATTAGTAGCTGAATAGTAAGTCCATCCATCTGGACATGTCGTGTTGCATATCGGTAGAGTTGGGCATGGAGTGCAACTATCTGGCACACACGTTGGGCATGTGTTTGAACATTTATCTTGTTCAGAGTATATCGGCTTTGTCTGCTTATTATCTTCAGTAATATTAATAAAGGCAGAATCTTTTATTTTATATTCTAATGTATTATTTTGCCAGATTTGTGGTCTTATTTTGCATACAAATGCATAACCAGATGAACAATCTTGAATATACCACAACCCAACTTCATTTTCACCTACAGGTTCTTGTACAACACAATATCCAGTACTAGTATCGTTAGGATAAAAATTTGTATAATTGATTGGCGTATTGTCGGACCATTGGAAAGCGTTATTTTTCAAATCATAGTACAAGCCTATGAATGGAAGAGCATAATGAAGACCTAAAGACTTTTAAAATATTTTTAGTTTATTACAATAAATATTGCTTGATATGAAAGAATTTTCATCGCCGCTATGAATAGAAGCTAAATGACCATCATGTTGCTCGCAAACTGATTCACTATCATTGTAGGAAATACCTTTATTGCCTGTAGTACGGTTAATAAATATCTAAAATGAATCAATTTTTCATAGTTAATAACATAGGAAATGTGCATTTTTTGGGACGAGTAATATTTAGGGAAAATTTCATTACCTTATAACAAAATTCAGTTTTTGAGTTATATACCCAACTATCAGGGCATGGCATTTCACAATGTGATTGACATGGGGGACATGTTGTTTGAGGGCATGGTGGACAAGTTGGGCAATTGGTTTGAGAAAGCTCACATATATATGGAATAATGTTATAACAGTTTTGGCTATACCAATGGCCATTCAAAAGATTTAGTGCCAAGCAATTATCATCAGTATCATTGTCTGGGTTTCCTAAAAAAATTATTTGTTTAAAAAATTTTAATAATACCTTTAGCCCAATTTTTATAAGAAAAAGGCTGTCCATCTGTCCATATCCATGTCCCGTTATTGACATTACTTCCGCCTAGCCAGACATATGGAACGTTCGATCCAAGCAAGTTTTTTGCGTTTGCTAAATAAATCGATTTGAATACACCAAAAGATTTGAATGAATCGAATATTAACCTTTGTGGTATAGATGTTTCAAAATAGAAACTTCCCAACCCCAGTTATGAGCGATTCCGTCCGATCTGGCAAGTTAAGCAACGTTGGGCCCGCTGGTTCGATCCCCGAGGGTGATTTTTGAGAATTAAAAAAAATTTTTTTACGCAAATATTTGCTCATAACTTGTGTAAAATAAATCCGTTTTTGATAATCTTTTTTTATTTCATCCTGAGTCAAAAGGAAAATGAATGCTGTATTTTTTAAATGGTCTGGGTATTGAAACGAAAATTTGAATTCCTTAAGGAATCTTTGGAAAATTCTACCGCTAATCGATAGAGCGCATCGAAAAACGTTAGTACTCCAAATTTGGTAAAAAAACGGATTTGTAGTTTTCGAAGAAATTTAATTCAAAGTTTACTAAATATGATCGAAATTTGAATAATTTTAGTAAACTTTGAATTAAATTTCAAAAACTACCTTTGAATTAAATTTCGAAAACTACAAATCCGTTTTTTACAAAATTTGGACTACTAACGTTTTTCGATGCGCTCTATCGATTAGCGGTAGAATTTTCCAAACATTCCTTAAGGAATTCAATTTTTCGTTTCAATACTCAGACCATTTAAAAAATACAGCATTTATTCTCCTTTTGACTCAGGATGAAATAAAAAAAGATTATCAAAAACGGATTTATTTTACACAAGTTATGAGCAAATATTTGCGTAAAAAATTTTGGGCACAGTTGGGATTTTTCGCTGTAATTATTTTATACATATTAGTTTATTTTTATGTGTGACTCGGAGCTCCCGTGGTGAAAAAATTTTGAGCTAGAGCCCAAAAAGTGAATTTTTGAGGGGGTCAAAAAGCGTTATTAATAGAAAGAATGTAACTTTTCTCGAAAACTACAAAGGCTTGGGGCATAGTTTTGGTGTCGTTGGAATGGACAACGATGGGCAATAAAAACGTGCTTTAAATTGTGGAAAACGTATTTGTAGAAAAAAAGTTGTGATAAAACAATGTCACATGTATATAACATGGTATACCTATATGCGTACTTTGTTAGCGATTTTTATACTTTTTGCCCCTCTCCTCCTGAAAAGTGACTTAGTCAGGGATGTTGGCCAGGAATTCTAGTTTATTTTTATGTGCAACTCGGAGCTCGCGTAGTGAGAACATTTCGAGCTAAAGCCCAAAAAGTGAATTTTTGAGGGGGTCAAAAAGCGTTATTAATAGAAAGAAAGTCACTTTTCTCAAAAACTATAAATGCTAGGATCATGATCGAAGTGTCGTTGGAATGGGCAACGATAGGCAATGAAAACATTTTTTAAATTATGGAAAACGCATTTATAGAAAAAAATTATGATAAAAACAAAAAAAGGGTCCAAATGACGATTTTTGAGGGGGTCCAAATAACGATTTTTCTCGATTTCTCCACAAGTTTCGGGTCCTAACTTATGTTTTTGTTAATCACTCACTAGGTACATAAAAATAACCTAGACTTCAAATTTCTAGCAACACTTTTTGGCGTACTCCCACCCCCTGTGCGACTTTTCGAGGCATTGCCGCTTAAATATTTAAACAAATTTTAATTTTCGCTAATACAAATAGATTTTGACATGGTTAAAAGAGATTTTGACTTCAAAATCTGTCAATTTCTGTCAAAATCTGGAAAAAAACCGGTCTTTTCTGTCAAATTCACAACCCTAGTTTTTACCTGTTAAATCCATATTATCAAAAGCGTTCGAAATCGACGCCAAATCTCCATTTTGCTTTTTACAATTAATTTCCGCCAGTATAAATTCTATAGTGTCATTGGGAATAAAATAACACTTATCACCAGCTACATTAGAAAATGTGCCATTTGGACAATCGGCATAAATTGTATAAGCAATAGTAAACAGAAAGAGTAGCAGCAAAGCCTTCATCTCGAGAACACAAATTATATAATGAATGGTATCTCTTTTTTCGTTGCTTAAATATTTTCCGTTCAATTGTGTGCATGTGTTATATGTTTTATTTGTTTCTCCTTATCAGTGGAATGTTAAGACAAAAAGCAATTTTCAATCTTCCAACATTCAAAGTTATAAACACAACAATCTTCATTGTTATGCTTCAAAGTTAGAAATTGTGAGACCCCATGACCTATAGTGTATGCAGGGAAATTTTTTCAGGATATACCATTGTTTTGACGCAGTTTGCAGCTATCGAAAATGACTAAAAAACGATGGCAACGAGAGTCATCATAGTGCAACAGGTAGGGATGCTCAAAGGTCATTTTAACGGGGAGGGTTTCGATAATCTTTGAGCATCCCTACCGGGTGCCGGTGAAAAGTGCGACGAAACAAATAAAACTTGCTTATAACTTGTTTTGACAGCTTCTCCGACTTTATGCATTTGATAAAAGTGACTCGTTTATCCATACTCATTAACTTTTGTAAAGTAGGTGATGCTGTCACAAATGGATATGTGACAATCAGTAGCGTAGCCATGAAAAAATTTCAGGGGGGGGGGCACAACTACAAAAATTTTCAAAACTTTGCCTTGGTCCCCCCTTATGTTTTTTTCGAAATTTTAAAAATTTTTGGGGAAAAACATAAGGGGGACCCTTATGATTTTTTTCTATTTTTCAAAAATCACCTTGATCCCTATTGTTTTTTCGCGCCGATAGGCACGAAAATTTTTTGTTGGAAAAAACTTGAGGTAAAGCAAAAACCAGCGCACTTTACTATATGTCCTTTCCTTTTCAAAATGGCCCTCATTTTGTACACACTTTACTACATGTCCCTCTCCTTTATACACTATTATCATTTATATTTTCCCTATTCCAGAGGCATAACCATCGAATTTTCGACTTAAACCCGTTATTTTTCACTTTTTCAACAATTTTAGCGCTCCGTGGGCACACTAGTTTACTAGTTGTCCTACGTCTATTATTATTCAATTGCACTCTCTTCTAGGAGTTGTTTGCTACCCATATTAATAGGGTCTATTTCTACATGTCCCTCTCCAACTTAGAAAATTTTTCAAAAATGTGTAGTTTGTGATCATGAATCTATGCATGTAACTTTACTATAAAAACATAAACCTACAAAATGAACGTTGATATTCGAATCACATAATTGCACCAAAAAAATCATTTTATTTGCATTTTAGGGCTCAGGCATAGGTTTTCATGCTTCGAGAATGCGCGGAATCGATTTTTCGCGCAAATTACCCCTAGGAACGTCAATTTTGAAACAAATTTGCAACAAAAATTTTCGTCGGGGATGCAGTCGCGATTGTTTGTCCTCCTTTAATGTTCACTTACTCGCTTCCACAGAGGCCTTGATGTTTCATCAATTCAAGTGCTCCAGGGGTACTTGAGGCAAATTTGCCGTTATTTATTCAAAAGATGCCTACTTTAGCTAAGAAATTCACTATATCAATCAATTTTTTGTTGTTTTGCTGGAATTATACATTTTATTATGAATTTGTGCATTGTTTTGAAGCTTTGGAGACGTAGAAATTCGAATAATGCAAGAAAGAAGTTTTCTCAAGAAAGTTCTAGTAAAGACTCAGGAATCAAACTGTTTTTGTTTTCATTGACTTTTTTCCTCGTGTTGCTATGTGAAATGTTCATTCAGGTATAGCTCAAATTTCATTTATCTATGTCTACAATGACGTTGGATGATTACTTGATCGTTGTAGTAGAGCATATGTACTATGGTAAATAAAGATAAGAAAAGGAGATTAAAAGTGCCTTTTACCCTTATAAGCTATGCAAGCATCTGATCACATCTGGGTATTTAGATAAAATTTGTTGACAAAATTTTTGGATTATTGTAAGAGTCTAAAATACATGAGTTTAAAAAATCGTAGCTCAAATGATCATATGTAAGCTAATGAAACAGTGATCGCTAAAAGATAAGAAGAGGCGATTACAATTGTTTTTTGTCCTTATTAAACTATGTAAGCATCTGATCATGCCCGGATTCTTTTACTAGTAAGATAAAATTTGTCACTGAAAGTTTTCAGACTTTGTACTTAATACCATGAAACCGCGTGACTTCTGCCATCCACATTTTTCTTCCAAACAAAAACACAGCTAGTGATGTAAACACAGCTATTGTATTATTATAATAGATGTTCTAGAGGTTAATATAGATCATATCTTATCCGGAGTCAGGATCTTGACCACCCTAACCTCGTAAAACTGAGGTTGACCTCCGTAAAACGGTGTTCTTACCCTATAGATAAAAGTTCTTGATGTTCAGAGGTGAATTACAATAAAAAAGAACTTCTAGAAGTAAAAAAAACAACACCTTTGTGTTTGTTTCATCGCAAGGATATGAAACAACTGAAATTGTTTTATTGGGAAGTATATGAAACACATGAAATTGCTTTAATAAAGGAGTAATTGAAACAAATGAAATTACTTTTTCTAAATGAAACACAAAGGTCGCGTTTTTGACACGCTCATAAGGTCTGGCAAAATGCCGAACAATGGAATAGGAGTTATATCCCAGCACCCATTGCCTAAACACAAGTAAGTGTTGACCACAATCGAAATCGGAAATAGGGTTGCGTTTTTATTCAGTCTAAGCGGGGCGCGCCTCACTGTCGCTTAGACTGAATAAAAACGCAACCCTATTTCCGATTCCGAGCGTTGGCCGTAGCCTTCGGCGCTTGGTTTTATCATTACATTTTGGTGATCGACATAAACCTGAACTTTAAGAGACTTACAATTCACGATTAATATACCCAGAAAAATAAACTTGACAAAAACGCGACCTTTGTTTTCATTTAGAAAAAGTAATTTCATTTGTTTCAATTACTCCTTTATTAAAGCAATTTCATGTGTTTCATATACTTCTCAATAAAACAATTTCAGTTGTTTCATATCCTTGCGATGAAACAAACACAAAAGTGTTGTTTTTTTTACTTCTAGAAGTTCTTTTTTATTGTAATTTCAATTGTTTCATATACTGTGAAGCAGTATAAACAGATACTACAATGTAGTTCTTAAAATAATTATGCCAACAGTACAGTGCAACAAAATACTTAAATGCATAATGTTGTGTAAAACGATACTCATTTATTGCCAAATGTCAGGACGGCACATATCGGGTTTGCAATGCACTTTTCCGACTATTTTATACCCGCTTCGGCACTTAGGGGTCATCCAGATATTACGTAATCAAGTAGGGGGAGGCGTAGCCAAATGATTAAGGGGGGAGGGGTCAGGTCAATGACTACCTAATCACAATGTATAAAATTTTTAATAAAATTAATCAGTTTCTGATAGAATAAGCATTGTTAACACGTCAAACCCGGTCTGTTACAGGTGATGATTATTGTTCCTCACAATTTTCTGATCAGAAATAGACTAAAAATTTTTTCAAAAAGACTTATGCAAAAATCATCTAGACCTCTAACAAGATTGCTATTTTTAATATATATTGGGTCGTGGTATAAATTGTTGCTGCTCAAAAAATACATCTAAAATCAGCATTTTCGATGAAATTTTTTTTCAGTAGTAAACAAGAATGTATGAAGAATACGATCCAAGCAGTCTTTTTGAACGTAACTCATGTTTTCGTGTCAATACTTAAACTTTTTGGAAATTGGGCTCTCAAAGATGTATCGTTATTTTAAACTATTGATATTTGGCTATATAAGTCGATTTTTGACGAAATTTTCGACCATCCTAGGGTTTTTCTATGCGCTGAACACGAATCCGCCATTATTTTTTGTCCTAGACTTCGGGAATATGGTCAAAAGATAGCTTACAATGAGGTACCCCATACGAGGTAAAAACCCCCTTTTTGGGATTTTAACCTCGTATGGGGTACCTTCCCGTGGTCTAAATCAAAAAATTCATTCGGATTCGAGTTCCTCATGCCCAAAAACCCCCTAAAGCAAAAAATCAGCCAAATTGGAAAACTTTTTGAAAATTCGATTTTTTTACCCCTTGGTCCTTATTCCCTAGGGTAAAAAAAATCGAATTTTCAAATAGTTTTCCAATTTGGCTGATTTTTTGCTCTGGGGGGTTTTTCGGCATGGGGAACTCGAATCCGAATGAATTTTTTGATTTTGACCACGGGAAGGTGCCCCATACGAGGTTAAAACCCCAAAAAGGGGGATTTTTACCTCGTATGAGGTACCTCATTGTAAGCTATCTTTTGACCATATTCCCGAAGTCTAGGACAAAAAATAATGGCGGATTCGTGTTCAGCGCATAGAAAAACCATAGAATGGTCGAAAATTTCGTCAAAAATCGACTTATATAGCCAAATATCAATAGTTTAAAATAACGATACATCTTTGAGAGCCCAATTTCCAAAAAGTTTAAGTATTGACACGAAAACATGAGTTACGTTCAAAAAGGCTGATTGGATCGTATTCTTCATACATTCTTGTTTACTACTGAAAAAAAATTTCATCGAAAACGAACGAAAAATGCTGATTTTAGATGTATTTTTTGAGCGGCAACAATTTATACCACGACCAATATATATTAAAAATAGCAATCTTGTTAGAGATCTAGATGATTTTTGCATAAGTCTTTTTGAAAAAATTTTTAGTCTATTTCTGATCAGAAAATTGTGAGGAACAATAATCATCACCTGTAACAGACCGGGTTTGACGTGTTAAACAAAAAATTCTCCTGTGGAACTGGATATTGCATTTACTGAATGATTTCAACAAAATTTTCATCAAAAATCAAAATTTTTTTGCGTTTTTCGCTTAAAAATGAGTGTAGAGAAAAATTGAATTTTGTGCTAATAAGGTCGGTTTCGAATTAAAATTGTCAAAAAAATCCTGCATGATATTTAAATATAGTGGAAATAAAAAATATTGATGCATGGTGTAGTGGCTAGCACTCTGGTTTAATATCTGTTATCAAGAGAGATTTCGCCCAGGTTCGATTCTTAACTCGTAAGTTAATTTTGCCTCAAGTAAATATTTTTTTGTCTTTATCACTTTTTATGAAAAATTGATTCAAAAAATTAAGAGGGGGTACAAATGCGGCTACAATGTACACACCTTTATTAAACTTTGTAGCCGCATTTGTACCCCCTGCCTTAATTTTTTGAATCAATTTTTCACCACTTTAACAAATTTTTCATAAAAAGTGATAGAGAGAGAAATGATAGATTTCGGTCTCTAGAATTTAAATATTTAAAAAATTTATAATTTTCACCAATACAAATTGATTTTGACATAGATAAAGAGATTTTGACGTCAAAATCTGGAAAAAACCGGTTTTTCTGTCAAAATCTTTTCACAACCTTAGTAAAAACTATGGAAGTCTAATGCGGCCAAAATGACGGAACCCCTTTTGAAAATAATCCATTCGTATTTCTAGCCTAGCTTTTTGATTTTAAAAGCATATAAGGTGGTATTGGTGTCATTTGTTAGCTAAGAATCTTATCTATTAAATACACCAAAACCACCTTATATGCTTTAAAATCAAAAAGGCTAAAAATGCGAAAGTCTTATTTTCAAAAGGGTTCCAAAACTTTTGGCCGGTACTGTATTCTTGACTCGTAGAGCTGGTTGCTGTTCGCAGAAAGATTCGTCCTGCACGCAGCATTACTCAATCTGCGCCGAGCTAAATTTTTTTCGGATTTTTAAACCCGTACAACGATTTCTAGAACATGTATGGGTTCAAAAACTTCAAAATCGCTAATGGGCTTTATGAGCGACTTTTTGTTAAAAAACCCTTATTTTCATAGAAAATCGTATAAAATGGCTATAACTTTTTACGAGAGTAATCCTTAAAGCTTAAGGCCTAGGCCTAAGACATAAAGTTTCCCAAAAAAAGTTGCCCAAATAATAATAATTGTATTTTGAGATAGAAACTTGAATTCTCAAAACCCGAGTAGAATTTATTCGTCTTCGTCGTCGTTCATCACAATGGAGCTGGTTCGACTCCCAGTTCTGGCAAAAAGTTTTTGCAGAAGATTTTAAGAATACACCTCTCGGATTTCAACCAAACCGACTTTTTTCGATTTGTCTCAACGAGTTATGACCGTAAAACGGGCTCCAAAATACCTTATTTAGAGTTTTTTATGCTAAAATATGCTAAACGTGGGTGTCATTCTATTGTGACCTTAAGCTGCAGGTCAAAGGGCGGGCATCCCCCGGCGCAGCCGGAGGGGGGGGGATATCATTTTATTGTGACCTTAGGACCCCCAGCGCAGAAGGGGAATCATTATATTGTGACTTGTTATAAGGTAAAGAAATTTTCTTACAATATTACTCGTCCGAAAAAATGCACATTTCCTATGTTATTAGCTATGAAAAATTGATTCATTTTAGGTTAACGATCTCAATAAGATTCCTTACAATTATCGTGAATCAGTTTGCGAGCAATATAATAGTCATTTAGCTTCTATTCACAGCGATGATGAAAATTCTTTCATCAAAAGCAATCTTTATTCTACTTAACTAAAAATATTTGAAAATTCTTTAGGTCTTCAATTTGCAGTACATCCATTCATAGGCTTGTACTATAATTTGAAAAATAACGTTTTCCAATGGTACACCACTCAATTATTCAAACTTTCATTCGATAGATATTAGTAGAGGATATTGTGTTAGACAAGAATTTAATGGATCGTGGTCTTCTCAAAATTGTTCATCTGGTGAAGGATTTGTATGTAAAACAAGACCACAAATCTGGCAAAACAACACATTAGAATATAAAATAAATGATACCACCTTTCTTAATATTACTGAAGGAAATAGTCAGACAAAGCCGATCAACTCATATTCTAAACAAGATCAATGTTCAAACACATGCCCAACATGTGTGCCAGATAGTTGCACTCCTTGTCCAACTCCTTCGATATGCAAAACGAAATGTCCAGATGGATGGACTTACTACTCAGCTACTAATTTTTGTTACAAGGTTCAGTTGTTTACTTTCAATATAGCATGAGTTACATTTAGATATATTTTGAATTTCCAAATGAGTGGTTAACTTTTTCAAACGCTGAAGAAACGTGTCAAGAATCAAATAGTCATTTAATATCAATTCATAGTGACAATAACTTTGTAAAAAGTAAGTCTTTATTAATTTCGTAAGTTTATTTTATGTCATGCTGTATGTATTGTTGATAGCTACCCCGCCCCTATGATTAAGTAATCAAAGTCAAATTTTTATTATAAAAAATGAAAACTTTTAAAATAATTTTACGATTAAAAAATTGGTTATATTTGGCTATATATGACGCATTAGTAAATGAATTCGTTTTCCTCATACCCGAAAATCCCCGACTAAAAAAATCAGCTGATTTGGAGAACTTTTTGAAAAATCGATTTTTCCCCTTGGTCCCTCAAGGAGTAAAAAGTAAAAAAAAATTTTTGTCTCTGATTTGGCGTCAATTGGCTTCTCTTATCGTCCCCTACAACATTAATTAAAGCACTGTCAGTTTAAATCTGACTGTCCTGAGATCGTAATCACGCACATTACATGTTTATAAGGTTGGATTTATCGAATTCTTTGAAAGTTTTAATATCTTTTGGATTGGATTGAGCTACAATTTCAATTTTTCCAACTTTACATGGACTGACAATACGCCATTTGATTATAGCCAATGGAATTCTGGACAACCAAACATGACATCTAATCAGTATTGTGTTTATACTTATGGTGTGGGTCCTAAAAATTGGCGTACTTATATGTGCAATCAAACCTTGCCATTTATATGCAAAAAAACTCCAAACTTTTAATTATATCTTTTAACAAATTAGATGAATGGGGCTGGAAAAATAATATTTTTTGGCCACTTTCAACAAATGTATTTTGCATAAAATTTTAATTAAAAACACATTTCGACGATTTTTTATAGACAACAATCTCAATCAAAATTACACATGAAATAGAGGGAGGGAAAATTCCGGATGGTGTGATGAGGTTTTGTCATCACTGGAGAGGGAGTATAGGGATAAAATGGCGATATCTCCATTTTATGCAAATCACTGTTTCATGCACAACACATGAACAGGAATGGAATATAACGTTTTTCACAGATATTTAAAAAAAGCGCTGGTTACATAGCAAAGTGCAAGTGGCGCCAACTACAGTATAAGGTCGAGGGTTCGATCCCGCGTGGAGCCATTTCTTTTTGCAGTGTCCAAAATCGATAAAAATTTTGCCTAGAGGTATTTTTAGACCAAAAACACGAATTTGATGTTTTTATTACTCCAAAACCTCAGGAAATATGATTTTTTAAAATTTTAATGCAAATTTAGGCGTTTTGTAAAAATTGAAAAAATTCATTTTTCGGAGCTTTTGGAGTAATAAAAACATCCAATTCGTGTTTTTGGGCTAAAAATACCCCTAGGCAAAAAGTTGAATCGATTTTGGACACTACAAAAAGAAATGGCTCATCGCGGGATTGAACCCTCGACCTCGACAGTTGGCGCCATTTCGCACTTTGCTATGTAACCGGTACTTTTTTTAAATCTCTCTGTGAAAAACGTTATAAGGACAGATTCAAAAACGGAAAAGCGGAAAACCTGCAATGCCTAAAGGAAAATTTTTTAAGGCATAATGGTCCCTTATGATTTTTTCAAAAATTTCATGAAAAAATTGAAAATTTCCAAAAGCTCCTCCTCTCTTCCGGCAGTTGAAATTATACCTTTTCTTCCCTTTAAAATTCACTATTTAGCTCTATCTCGAAACTTTCTCACTACTGGAGCTTCAAATCGCACATAAAAATAAACTAAGTTTCTAGCCAACATCCCTGGCCAAGTTCCTTTTCTGGAGCCGAATTTCNTCTTCCCTTTAAAATTCACTATTTAGCTCTATCTCGAAACTTTCTCACTACTGGAACTTCAAATCGCACATAAAAATAAACTAAGTTTCTAGCCAACATCCCTGGCCAAGTTCCTTTTCTGGAGCCGAATTTCAAAAAATGTAAAAATCACTAATAAAGTATCAGAGACCCCAAAAACGTAAGGAGAGACCCTATGGATCGATTTTTGGGTAGGAAAGTGATTTTTCTGTTTAGTGCCCTAAAAGGCAAAGGTTTTTCTGTTTAGTCCCCTAAAGGCATAGTTCAGATGGTTTTCCAGACCTGGGTGCATCTTCGAGGTTAGTGTCACTTGAGCGAAAACGAGCGAACTAAAGATGACAGGTGATTTGAGAAATAGAGTCCTCGCCATACGCAGCTTTTATATTTTGGGTGGCTACACTGGTACCCCCATAGAAAATTACATATCTAATATGGTTGGGCGGAAGTTCGGTGTTAGATAAAATAAAGTGGGGAATAATTATAAGAAAATAGAAGAAAAAAACATATTTCAACATCATTCTAGAACCCACTGAGCTGCTTTCTCAAAATAACAAAAAAAGTTTTTGTTAGATATAAACAACTTTACTACGTAAGCAATCAATCATTGTATCAAGAATTATGTTGCAACCTAATATATCTCTTTCGACACCTAATTGGTCTATTCAAGATGAACGTGATTTNACTACGTAAGCAATCAATCATTGTATCAAGAATTATGTTGCAACCTAATATATCTCTTTCGACACCTAATTGGTCTATTCAAGATGAACGTGATTTAAAAAAATATTTTTAAGCGAATTTTTCGTAAAGCATTAAAGGTTATGCAACCTTTTAATCTTTCAATTATTCAGCTTGTTAAATTAGATTCAACTGCCACAATACAATACTTGTCTAATTATATAGATATGATTGCTCTTTGAAAAATTGTGACGTATCTTTTATTCTGTTTTGCTGAAGTGAGCAGATTTATCTTTTAAAAATTTTATGATGTTAAGTGTATTGGCATGGATATTAACAACATTGCTTTTGTCGAACTCAATAATAAATATTTTCTTAATCATTTTTATCGCTTATAATGGAATCAAACTTGGTTTATTTCATCACAATTTTCGGTAAGTTTTATAAGGTATCCAAAAATATCGGGAATAGATGGAATCCACGCTACCGTGTTTAGAGGATATTAGCCACATTTGCTATAATTCAAAATTGCTACAGTCAATTTCGATAAGTTAGGTGTCACTTTAAAGGTCTAACCCTTAGCTATCAAATGACACCAAGCCCATGGGTTGAATCGATCGCTGTACTGAGATAAATGCAAAAGAGTCAAAAATACGCATTTCTTGGACATTTTTGCATTTATCTCAGCTAAGCGATCGATTCAACCTAAGGTCTTGGTGTCATTCGATAGCTAAGGGTTAGACCTTTAAAGTGACACCAAACTTATCGAAATTGACTGTGGTAATTTTGAATTATAGCAAATGTGGCTAATATCCTCCTAAAACGGTGGCATGGATTCCATCCTATTGCCAAAATATCGAATCCCTCAAAACGATTTAAAAATTATTTTAGACTTTTACAATTGCACGTTCTCGTTTCATTTTTTATAATCTCTCTCGGCTGTTTTGTTTATGTAATTGTAATTTTTCAAAGTGGTCAAACTAGTCTAACAGACCAATTTGAATTTATCATTCAAATCGTAATGTTTTATGGGGCTTGTTCTCTTCGACCCGTATCTTATTCTATCGTTGTGGAACGTACTTTTGCTACGATTAAAAGTCAAGATTATGAAAAGAAAGCTTATTGGTGGCTTTCTATTACCCTAATCGTAATTATTGTATGTTAAACTTGATAAGAACATCATAGGTCGGCAAGGGAGGAGTTTCCCTCTGACTCACTCACTCATGGGCCCAAAATTGAGGGGAATCACTTCATGGATCCCGCCGAACATATGAGATGGTCCATAAAATTGGGTGTCAGAAGACTACCTCAAGCTAAAAAAGGTCATTTTTTTATTAAAATCTTAGCCGAATTTAATGAGCTGGTGGGGATCACCTCATTGGGAGTCTCCTCTCGCCCTCCTCACCTAGCCGAACTATGAAGAACATACCTAATAATATTTTTTTTAGCAGCTTATGACTACTATACTTGTTACGATTTTCAATTTTTGTAAGTTGATTTCATTAAAAATAAATTATTTTGTCTTTTTAAGTCCAAATTAATACATACATAATTATTGGTAGTATAATGAGTCTAGACCTTGTTTCATTCGGAGTAATTTCATTTTTGATGCCTTAAAATGAATTTTCTAGGCTACTTATTTTCTTCGTCGATGGAACAGAAGGCTTAAAATTCTAACGACTACCTCGCGACTAACACTTAATCAACGATATCAAGTAAAATATATGTTTAAAATTTAATATTTTTATATAGGGTGTTTGATAATTTATTCTATACTTTGAAAAGTTATCAAAAATCGAGTTTAAATCCATTTTCGTTGTCCGAGGGCTCATTAGATAGCCACCGTTAGGGGATTTTTTTAGAAAAAATTTTAGTTAAAAAGCTTTTCATTTCGATTTTTTAGAGAAAAAATACGAAAGATTTGTCTAAAAATATTTTTATCTCCCTGGCTACGACCTTGCAAAAATTTTACCCATTTAAGGCCATATCTCAGTCAATTTAAATTCTTTCAGGATGAGCGAAAGTCTATTAAATTCCTGAGATCATGCCGAACAACTTTGTAGAAACTCATTTTTTATGAAAAAATTTCTGTAGCGAAGAAAAACCATATTGAGCCCATCATTTCATTTCAGAAAAACCATATTGAGCCCATCATTTCAGCTTTTTTGCTATGATATTTCTGAAATTAATAAGCTTTATATGATTTTTCTTCATCATACAAGGGTTTTCTAAAAAAGTGATGTTCTACAAAGTTGTTTGGCGTGATCTTGGGAATTATTTGAGCTATCATTCGTCTCAGTAGGATTAGATCAAACAATACTGTTTTCATAATCCTGAAAACATCCAATTTTTTCGTATTTTCTCTCTAAAAATTGAAATTAGAAGCTTTTTAACTAAAATTTTTTTCTAAAAAAATCCCGTGACGGTGGCTATCGAATAAGCCCTCGGACGATGGAAATGGATTTAAACTCGATCTTTGGCGACTTTTCAAAAGTATGGAATAAATTATCAAACACCCTGTACTTTTTACACTTGTAAAAATTTTGATTTGAGTTAACTGAAAATATCCGTGCTATGAACACTATCTACCCTCTTTTACTTGTAGTTACTATGAGTAATTTCGCTAGCATGACTTATTCAATAATATCTTTGCCGACAGGTTTTTTGATTGAATATGTTTCAATCATTTTCTATGAAGTAAATTAAAGGGGGGTAAACTTTGCAGAAGCACTTCTGAAAAAAAATTTTTGAATTTTTGCAAAAATGACTTTTCTAGAGGTAATTTTATACGAAAAATCGATTGCGCATCCTCGAAGCTTGAAAATGCTTCTTTGACTCTGGATTCAGGGAAAAAATCTAAAATTTTGATATTTTCGCTTCAATACACACTCTTATTTCCTTGAATCGGGATCAAGGAAGCATTTTCAAGCTTTGGAAATGTGCGCAATCAATTTTTCGCATAAAATTGCCCCTAGAAAAGTCATTTTTGCAAAAATTCAAAAAAATTTGTTTCGGAAGTGCTGCTGCAAAGTTTACCCCCGTATATATGAGTATCTATCTAAATTTAAATTCGATTTTAGATTATAAACATTTCAGTCGTATTCAGTTTAGTATTATCGCTTTTAAACGACAGTATTTATCGTGAGAAAATCTTGTTTCGTCTACCTTTACTCAGAAAATTCGTTAATAGTGTAAAAGTAGAGGAAAGAACCAACAAAGTTATGAACGCAGATGGAAAGTCAATAATCCATGCTATGAATGATAATCAATATTTTGATGGGCTTAAACATGCTTGGAAATAAATATTTTTTAAATTATGTCTTAAAGGGGGTGCAAATTAGGGTTCTTTCTCCAAAAAATTTTTTTTGATAAAAATAGGGTGAAAAATCGATTGCGCACATCCCAGTCGCGTGAGAATACTTCCTTCACCTTGTTTTCGCGAAGATAGCACTATTATTAACGTGAAAGGCTCCCGATAAATACACCCATCACCTTCCCTGAATCAGGGCAAGGAAGCGTTTTCACGCTTCGGAAATGCGCGCAATCGATTTCCCACATAAAATTACCCCTTAAATGTGTCTTTTTTACGAAATTTGAAGAAAATAATTTCCGGCTTCAGACTTTTTCTCGCTTCAAACAGACGTGTAACAACAATCAGCAATTAAACGACTCTTGGTATAATGGCACTCTTGATACAACGTCAAAATGAGCCCTCCCTAGCCGTTATATCGAGAGTCGACTGTATATCATTATTTATTCTTATTATATGGTTTTCCTTGACATATATTACTTTAACTATCGGAATTTGTTCGTTTCGCTAAAAACTTTATAGAATCCAAATTTCTTTTTGAAAAAACTGATAACGTCTGACAAAATCATCAGAAGAGATTACTACACTATTTAATCTCTCTTTCTCTCGGCTTTGTACATTATCACTTTTCCTACGAAAGAATATTTGCTTGCAAAATGTAATAACGGTGATAATACCTGGATGTAGTATGATTATGTCAAAGAAAGAAGCATAAAACATGAAATGGTCTTGGTCAAAGTAAAATGTACAAAAATATGATGGAATTTTATTTATATTAGGTTTTGGAAAGAGTAAAATAATAATAAGAATATTAAAAAATGATTAGTAAACACATAGTCAAGCATGGTCAACCAGACGGTTGTTCGTTCTAAGCGGAAGTGCCTTAATGAAGACCCAAGTCATTCTAAGCAGGACCAAGGGAACAACAAGGCCCTTACGTTCTGTTGCATTTCACCCTGATTCTGCTGCTATAGTCTGTTTCAACCAAAGTTGTAAACAAATCGTGATCACATGACGCAACTGGTTTTTATTAAATGAAACCTGAGTTCAAGCCGCTTTTCATAGATTTGCCAATCCAGTTATTAAAGAAATCTTGAAGAATGATGATTTTAACCAGGGATGTCAAATATTCTTGGCATACTTACCTAAGACTAAGCTTAGGCCTAAGACTAAGGCTTAGGCCGAAAGCAATTGTGGAAAAACTGTCCTCCGAAAAAAATGGATGTCTGGGATTTTGGTGTATTCATGTATGAAGTTTTTAGTATGGACCAAGATTCATATTCGGAAATCGAAACTGGAAAGATACTCCGATTTTTACGAAGTGGTGAAAGAATGAGACGTCCACCAGCACTCCCATTTCCAAACCTTCTTCACTTATCCCTTCAAAATGATCATGGTTTTATAATACATACATAGAGTGTTAATCTTTTTCATTTTATTATTTGGAAACAAAAGTTGCTTATCTTTTTTTGACACTCCATAAAGCTTATTCACAGTACAAAGATTATCAATTTTCTAGACATCGCCTCTCTTAAAACAAAGCAAAAAAAGAGATAACATTAGCTATTAGTCTATCAAATTTATGCTGTCGGAGATGAAAGTTTTACTGTTCATCTTGCTGTTCACTACTGCATATAGAATTTCTGCCGACTGCCCGAATGGCACTTTTTCTAATGCAGCTGGTGATAGATGTTATTTTATTCCAGACGATTCCGTGCAATTTAAATTGGCAGAAATGAATTGTATAAATCAAAATGCAAATTTGGCATCCATTTCAAATGCTTTTGATAATATGAATTTAACAGGTAAAAACTATGAGATGGGTATTTTTATACGTAGAGATGCTCAAATCTGCGTTGCATGCTTATTCGTGTACTAGTGATCTATCTTATGGTGATCGATTCGAAGGAGAAGAAATGAGGGGAAGACCGAGCGCCGAGAGAAATTCGAAATTTTTCAAAAAATGTTAAAATTTTAACGTTTTGGCATCCCTGCGTGGTCGTGGAAATTTTTTGAGGGCGTACACTCATAAAAGTGGCGCCGGTCATCTTTTCTCATCGTTCCCTACAACTTTAGTTTTAGCGTTAAGAATTTAATTCTAGCGTTCCTGAGATCCTAATCACGCACATACAGACATTACACTATGGTAGTAGGATTAAAGAACCAGTCCAGTGGGAAAAAAGTTGCCAGTTTTTGTTGATATTGAATAGTTCATGAAAATGGAGCATTTTTGTTTTTACGGCATGTTCTGAAAAAAATCGTTATAATTTTCGAGATAATTGCGTTTGAAATGATTCATTATTCATATTGTCGTTGTAATACACAAACTTTTTTGAAAATTTTGCGAAAAAATCGATTATTTCAATTTTCATAAAATGAACATTGTAGCAATCTTTTATAGCTAAATGAGACGAACCAAATGACACAAAAATTGTCTAATTTAAAAATTTCTTTATGTTATTGAAACGAAAACATGAATCAGAATTTTCGTTTCAATAACCCAAAACAATTTTGAAATTGGATAATTTTGGTGTTATTTGGTTCGCCTCATTTAGCTATAAAAAATTGCTACGATGTTCATTTTATGAAAATTTAAAAAATCGATGTAAAAGATTATTTTTCGCAAAAACATTCAAAAAAGTTTGTGCATTACAACGAAAACATGAACAATAAAAATTTTCAAACGCAATTCTCTCGAAAACTACAACGATTCAGAATTTGCGATAAAACAAAAAATGTTCCATTTTTCATGAACTTTCCGAATATCAAAAAATGGCTTCTTTTCCCTTGGATTGGTCCTTTAAACTCGTATTGTTTAGCAACGGCCAAATCTTTGCTTGGCTCAAACGTTACTTATGTCTGGCATGGTGGAAGAAAAAACAAAAATGGAACATGGACATTGGCAGATGGGCAGCCTTTTTCTTATACAAATTGGGCAAAGGGTAAATTTTTTTCAATTATAGGGATCCAAGTATGCCCGACAAGATGCACTTGCCCTTTTCCTCTCGATGCATAGTTGTCGAGATATCGAATTTCCTTTCCAGGGTACCCAAAAATGGTCATTTTAAAGATTGTCCACTAAAATATTCCAAATTATAGCGTTTAAAAATTGTGCAAAAAAATGCCAAAATTTGCATATTTTTGGAAATTCATTATCACGAAACTTTGAATTATGCTAATTTGAAAATATGCAACAAAGTTTTCTCATATTCTCTTCTATTATGTAAGCAAAAAACCGGTCGAAAACGGCCTATCCTAAACGGAGATCGAGCTTCAAACTTTTCATTTTAACAATGGCACGTATTTAATTGACAACCTTATACTTATGATTTTCCTTTAGGAAATCCTGACAATAATTCTGATGATAGTTGCATAGCACTAAATCTTTCGAATGGGCAGTGGTATAGCCAAAACTGTTATCACACTACTCCATACATATGTGACTTTCCTCAAATAAATTGCCAGACTTCTACTTGTCCTCCATGTCCTACAACAACATGCTCTCCATGTCAATCACATTGTGAAATGCCTTGTCCCGATGGTTGGTTATACAACTCACAATCCGGATTTTGTTATAAGGTAAAGAAATCGTAAATATTCTCGAACTCCCTGAAAAATTGCTCTAAATTGACAGGGGTTTTAGACTCGGATAAACGACTCTGCATAAATTGTGCGATTTTAAAGTTTTTCTGGGGCCTTAATACAATAGAAGCCACACTGATCTATTTGTCAAACATTCAGACAGGTTCAAGATTAAATTTGTTTGTAACATGATTCATAGAGAATAATTTTAAGGGCCCCGCACGAAAAGCTTGCACATTTTGCACTTCTTAAAAGATCCTATTCATTTTAGGTATTTTATAGCGAAACCGCTAATATTTCTTACAGTAAAAGTGAATCAACTTGCGAGCAACATAATGGGCATCTAGCTTCTATTCACAGCGCCGAAGAAAATTCTTTCACATCAAGCAATATATATTTTTCTAAACTAAAAATATTTTAAAAGTCTTTAGGTTTTCAACTTAAAGAATATCTAACCATAGGCTTGAAATATAATCTTAAAAATAACGTATTCCAATGGCCCGACAATACGCCAGTCAATTATACAAAATTTGGTTCGAATGATACAAGTACTGGTTTATATTGTGTTTATCAAATGTACACTGGAATGTGGTATACTCAAAATTGTTCATTTGGTGATACACTTAGGGGTGATTTTTTATGCAAAACAAGACCACAAATCTGGCAAAACAATACATTAGAATATAAAATAAAAGATACTTCCTTTCTTAATATTATTGAAGGAAATAATCAGACAAATCCGATAAACTCATATTCGGAGCAAGATGAATGTTCAACTACATGTCCATCATGTAGTTGCTCGCCATGTCCAACTCCACCAATATGCAATTTGTCATGTCCAGATGGGTGGGCTTACTATTCAGCCACCAATTATTGTTACAAGGTTTGAAAGTTTTCTTTTAATTTATCATGAGTTACAATATAGTTAGAACAAAATTTATCAAATGTTCCAAACGCCGAACAAACGTGTATTCAATCAAATAGTCATTTAATATCAATTCATAGTGAAAATGAAACTAACTTTTTAGGACGTAAGTCTTTATTAATGTTTCTCTCTCAGAAAAGCACGATTCGACTCCAATTTTATGACCAAAATTTACCATTTTTCCATCAAAAGTCTTCTTCTTGCGCCAAAAAAATCATCATTTTCTGAGTATTTTCAGCTCAAAATAAAAATTTTTGAAAAAATTATCCGATAAGTTTAAATATCCAATACCATACAAAATATTTCAATA
This sequence comes from Acrobeloides nanus, assembly GCA_900406225.1. NCBI lineage: Eukaryota > Metazoa > Nematoda > Chromadorea > Rhabditida > Cephalobidae > Acrobeloides > Acrobeloides nanus. Next base: position 3,831 of record OZJO01025800.1, on the reverse strand, counting down.
CAAAATTTAGAGATCCTATTTTCCTTTAGAGCAAAATTTTTTACTCAATTCGACAAATTTTCACTTGGACGAATTTTACTTTGACGTTTTTATTCCATCAATTTTTTAGTGGTATTTTTTCGATCAAATTATACTAATTTATAGAATTCATTGGAACTGGTTGGTCCTTTTGGATTGGATTGAGCTATAATGTTAGTTTGTCCAACTTTACATGGACTGACAATACGCCATATGATTATAGCAATTGGGGATCGGAACAACCAGACATTACTTCATCTCAATATTGTGTTTTTACACATTTGACAGCAAAATTCACCTGGTATACTTCTGATTGCTATAGCGCTTATGCATTTGTATGCAAAAAACCTCTAACAAATGCACCAACTACTACTACTACGGTCACAAATTCACCATCTACTACCATACCTCTAAGCACAACAGATCCAAAACATTTGAACTATCGCAATTGGATCATTTTCTCATGTGTTGGTATTTTCATACTTATTTTTACTACTTTCATGCTAATTTATTGTATATTACGTTATAGAGAAAAAAAGAGGAAAGAGCTTCTCGACAAGATGGGTAAATTATTATAGATTGTATTTATTTATTTTTGTTTAGCTCGTGAAATGCAAGTGCAATCAACAGTAACAGGAAAACCAACAGAATTGAAAAAACTAGACAATTTTTGGATTGAAGAAAAACGACTTGAAATAAAGTACGATGAACCCTTGGGCGCTGGATTCAGCTCAAATGTATATGTCGGAAAGTTGTTGGGCACTTCAGCTTTAGCCTCATTAAATACCAAAACAACGCAGTTCCGAGATTGTAAAGTGGCTATTAAAATAGCTAATGAGTATGGAAATAATGAGTCAAAATTACTAGAGGCAGAAATTGAGTTGATGAAAAAGGTTAGATATCACGAAAATATCGTCCAGCTGTTAGGCTGGAGCATCAAGAAAAACAAGCCTTGTTTGGTTTTGGAGTTGTGTGAAAGAAATTTGTTGAGTTATGTGAAGGAAAATCACGATGTTCAGTTCAAGCATTTACTTTCGATACTATGGCAAATTGTACAAGGTAATGCTACTTATTTTTTAAAACATTCCACTCATTCCTTCTTCTCTCCTCCTCACTCTACACCATCCCTAGTGATCTTAAAGGGGAAGTAAACCTTACAGAGGATCTCGAAGAGAATTTTCAACTCCAAACTGTTATGTCTCCTCAACCATAAAATATTTTTGGTCGGAATCTTTTTACAAAATACTCTCGCATCGTGATAAATATTTTAAAAAAAGACCCCGACCAAAAATTGTTTATGGTTGAGGAGATATAATACTTTGAAATTGGAAATGCACTCTTCGAGATGCTGCTGTCAAGTTACTCCCCCTTTAAAGATGCCCACCCTATCCAATTGGAGCGTGAGCACTCGAATTATCAAGATGAGAAAGTACCTCTTCTTCTTTTCTCCAAATCTGAAAAATTGCCTATTTTTCGCCTTGGCTTGCCCTTATTTTTATTGAACAATTTTTTTATAAAAATTTGTAAAATAAAAAGACAAATTTTTAGGCATGGAATATCTTGTCTCCAAAAGACTAGTCCACCGCGATTTAGCCGCCAGAAACATCCTCCTTATAGATAGTCACACCGCTAAAATTTCCGATTTTGGTCTTTGTTGTACCTGTGATGATACAACTTTAAGTTATAAAGCTTCATTAGAAAAGAAGCTCCCCATGAGATGGCTTTCTCTTGAAGCACTTTTACATCGANTATAGAAAGTCACACCGCTAAAATTTCCGATTTTGGCCTTTGCTGTACCTGTGATGATACAACTTTAAGTTATAAAGCTTCATTAGAAAAGAAGCTCCCCATGAGATGGCTTTCTCTTGAAGCACTTTTACATCGAACTTTCTCTGAAAAATCCGATGTTTGGTCCTTTGGGATTTTGGTGCATGAAGTTTTCAGCAGTGGAAAAGTGCCATATGCTACCATGGAGGCTGATGGAATTTTGGAATTTTTGAAGAGTGGGAAAAGAATGGAGTGTCCAGAAAATGCGTCTGATAAAGTCTACGAGATTATGTGCTCTTGTTGGGAAGAAAACGTCGAGATAAGAATCAGTTTTAGTGAATTGAGCACAAAATTGAGAACAATTTTGTTTAGGGAAACGCAAAATTATGGATATATTTGTGGCGAAGAAGAAAATCCTACTACTCTAAACGTGTAATTTCGGTTCTATTGCACATGTGCCGTCACGTCTGTTTCAAGCGGCAATAAGTTGTGCGAACTTTTGTTTTTCGATTATTTTTGATACTCTGGGGTTTTCGGCTATGGGGAACTCGAATCGATGGAATTATCAAGTTTTAACTTCAGGGAATATCTCTATTGGAGGAGGGAGAGGGGTAAACACGTTAAATATTCAGGTCTGTTCTTTGTAAGCAAAATCCCACAAAAGGTCTGTTCTTTGTAATCCATTTTTGACCATAATCCCTGCCAAAATGTCGACCCATCAAAATGTCGACCTGTCAAAATAAAAAATATTAAGGACTCATAAAAACATTCAAGAGCTCGTAAAAATTTTAAGGACTCATAAAAAAATAATAACTCATAGGAAGGAAATCCACAAACCTTGAAGTTTTGTTCAAGGCCGAACAACGCAAGAGAAAAGTTGTTCGTGCTTACACACTAGGAGATTACATCGCATTCTTGAAAACATGTTGCGGATACTTAGATCCTTTAATTTGTTTAAATCGGAATAAATTATTGATCAGTAAAAAATTCGACATAGTAACAGTCGACATTTTGATGGGTCGAAATTTTGGCCTAGTCGACATTTTGACGTGACACGAGTACAAAGACCAATGACGACCTACAATTTTTCCTCCGCCATTGGTCTTTATACCACAACTAAAGTTCTTTATAAAATGGCTTATAAATTTAAAATTCGAAATATGTGGTGTATTTTGTTTTTTCTATGGTGTTTTGTTCATAATTTTCGAATTTTTATCGTTCTTGTTTGGTTGAATGTAAAATGTTGCTATTTGTCACCTAAATCTGTAAATAAAGTTGTATAATAACATATCTATGGATTAAAAAAACCGAAAATCTAGCTAATTTCGTTTCGATTGATGAATAAATAAAAACGCAAAAATCGACTAAATAAATGTTTCAGAAACATTTTAAAACCATATAGAATAAGTTTTCAATTGGTTCCATCTTTGGCACTATTTTTATCCACCGTGTAATCATACGTAGATGTTTCGTTTTTAAGTGTCAAGGATAAACAGTTCAGTATGATGATATTGAAGAAGCAATCATGATATCGAAAAAGAAGAGATTACTCACACCTTTTTTACTCTCTTAGCTAAAAAATAAGCACCTTAACTGAAGTATTTAGGAATTGATTTGTGTCGATCTTGTGCCAATAAATCTAGAAAATTTAAAACCAAATCCGGCTAAAGCACTTGATGTTTCCAGACTAGAAAATTTTTCTTCTCTACATGATACAAAGAGCTTTTAAAGGTGTGCCTTGATAATCTTTGTACTGTGAATAAGCTTTATGGAGTGTCAAAAGATAAGCAGCTTTTGTTTCCAAATAATAAAATGAAAAAGATTAACACTCGATGTATGTATTATAAAACCATGATCATTTTGAAGGGATAAGTGAAGAAAGTTTGGAAATGGGAGTGCTGGTGGACGTCTCATTCTTTCACCACTTCGTAAAAATTGGAGTATTCGATTCCCGAACCAGTTTCGATTCCCGAATATGAATCTTGGTCCATACTAAAAACTTCATACATGAATACACCAAAATCCCAGACATCCATTTTTTTCGGA
>OZJO01025798.1:0-23281 GCA_900406225.1 Acrobeloides nanus | reverse complement strand
TGCGTCAAAATTAGGGGTTGTAAGTTTTAACCCCAACAAAATTATTTTTGGGGGTTTTTGACCCCCTAAAAATTTTTCAGAATTTTTCAATGCTCGCAATCGATTCCTCGCACAAAATTACCCCTAAAAATGATTTTGTTGGGGTTAAAACTTACAACCCCTAATTTTGACGCAATTTTTTCCATTTTTTGACCCCCGGAAAATTTTTCAGAATTTTTCGATGCGCGGAATCGATTTCTCGCATAAAATTACCCCCAATAGGGTCATTTGTACAAAAAAAATTTGTTTCTCCCAAATGGTCGCAAAATGCACCCCCCCCCCTTTAATTGTTTTTAAAGGGCCAGTCCACTCGGGAAAAAAACTCTATGTAAAAATTATATATTCGGAAAGTTCATAAAAAATGGAGCATTTTTTGTTTTTACTGCATGTTCTGAATCGGTGTAGTTTTTGAGATAATTGCGTTTGAAATTTGAATTTGCGTTCATGTTTTCGTTGTAATACACAAACTTTTTTGAATTTTTTGAGGAAAAATCGATGTTTTAAACTTTCATAAAATGAACATTGTAGCTATATTTTTTTATAGCTAAATGAGACGAACAAAATGACACAAAAATTATCCAACTTGAACATTGTTTTGAGTTATTGAAACGAAAACATGAATCAGGGTTTTCGTTTCAATAACTCAAAACAATGTTCAAATTGGATAATTTTGGTGCCATTTTGTTCAACTCATTTAGCTATAAAAATTGCTACAATGTTCATTTTATGAAAGTTTAAAAAATTGATGCAAAAATCGATTAAAAATCCAAAAAAGTTTGTGTATTACAACGAAAACATGTACGCAAATTCAAATTTCAAACGCAATTATCTCAAAAACTACACCGATTCAGAACATGCCGTAAAACAAAAAATGCTCCATTTTTCATGAATTTTCCGAATATAAAATTTTTATATAGAGTTTTTCCCGAGTGGACCGGTCCTTTAAGCCTTTTTGTTAAAACTAAAAATTTTAAATTATATTATTTTTGGTAAAAATAATTTTAGAATTTTGCATATAAAGATCAATTTCATTTGACAAATGGCATTTCTTTTGATGTTGCTGAAGAGCAATGCAACCAAAATAATGGCCACTTAGCTTCGATACATAGTAATGAAGAAAGCGCTTTCCTAACAAGTAAATACCTTTTAAGGAATAAGATCTTTAAATTAGCATAAGGTGCACAGTGACGTAGTCAGGAAAAATCGTCCCAACCTGAGAAACTGAAAACAACTTTTCACCTGCATGGTCATAAATCCATGCATCCCTGCGCGTTCATATTTTGGCGGGAAAATCTTGTTAATTTTTTCTCCAAGAACAACCACACAGAGATGCATGGGGGGATATTTATTTCTCGAGAAAATCGATTTTTCACCATTTTTTTCTGCGGTTTTCAGGTTGCGGAAGTGCGCGCAATAGATTTTTCGCATAAAATGACCCCATAAATGGGTAATGTCAGGAAGAAAATAACAAATTTTTTGCCGAGTTTAGTCAACATTAAGTGGCGGCAACCAGGGGAACAATTTGCTCCCAATTTTTTTACAAAAAATACCTATTTTAAAGCATTTTTTTATCATTTTTTCTTTAAAAAATTCAATTTTTTCATTGAAAAATACTTTTTTTGGTTGATGCCTTCCCAAATGATCATGAATATTAAAAAAATTTTTGAAAAAAAGTCTCGGCTGGGGGGTCTTGGACCCGATCTTTGCGTGTACCTCGTGCGCGTTGCCAAACCTTGAAAATGCTTACCTAACCCTGGCCCAGGGAAGAGGCATGTGTATTGAAGATAAAATAGGCTAATTCGGGGTCAGGGAAGCGTTTTCAAGGTTCGGCAATGCGCGCAATCGATTCCTCGCTAGAAAAACCCCCTATAGGGTTATTTTGGTGAAAATTAAAAACTTGAAAATTTTTCGAAAAAATCGCAAAATTCTCTTCTTTTTTTGAATCATCCTGTAAATCCCTTTTTTTGAAAAAACCTAGTGCTATGGAATCGTTGTCAAGATTTTTTAATGCACACAATCGATTTCTCGCATAAGATAACCTCCCATAGGGTCCTTTTGGAAAAAAATAAAAATAAATTTTTTCGCGAAAATTTGCTCGAAAAATCGCAAAAGTGCCATTTTTTGGCCACGCTGTAAAATCAAAAAGTGTTTAGACATTGGTGATGCGTTTTATTATATTGGGCTAAAATACATCAATGGTACTTTTGAATGGGTGGATGGCACAAGCCTTGATTATAGCTTATGGGATACTGACCAACTTCAACCAGATACAACATTAAATAGATATTGTACTATTACAGATGGAAATTATTTAACAAATCCGTTTCGTAGACCATGGAGGACGACAGTATGCAATGGTAGCTATTGTTTGGACGATAGCTGTCAGAGAACGTTGGCTACTGCGTCTTTTGTTTGCCAGCAGCGATCACAAAGCAGCTCAAAAGAATTTGAAATTAAACAATATGAACGTAATCATAACGCTTTACAAACGTCTATATGTTCAGCCACATGTCCTGATGGATGGACTTATTTTTCTAAGACAAATTTTTGTTACAAAGTAAGATTATAAAAAATTGTACAGTCGATTTAACGACATCGCGAAAAAATTTGCCCAAAATCGAGGTTAAATCGGATTTCTTCGAACGACCACATTTTGGATAGCGGAGCATTTTTTGTTTTTACAATAAATTCTCAATCGCTAACGACTTTGAGATAATCGCGTTTGAAGTTATTGATTTTTGAAATTTATTTTTACAACGTCAACCCTGATTCAATAAAAGTTGTTTATTGACACGATTGATAAATGATTCAAATAATCAAAACTTCAAACGCGATTTTCTCAAAGCCGTTAGCGATTCAGAATTTACTGTAAAAACAAAAAATGCTCCATTTTTCATGAACTTTCCGAATATATACAGGCAATTTTGGCTATATATTATAAAAGTAGTATTTGAGCCTTTGATGTTCAGAGAAAAGTACCCCAGGAAATTCGACTCGGCCAAAAACGGCAAGCATTTTGGATAGACAAGAGCTAGATATATGGCTAGAAATTTCCACCCACTCAAATTTTTCTTGGGTGATATGGCTAAAATATTGAAATTTGGACCTATGAAAAATCCGGGGTTTTGAGTACTTTCAAATTTTCTAACTTTTCTTAAAAATTTGACATAGAGGTGTCTAGATAGTATTTGTAGCTCGTGTTTCAAGGAATTTAGTGAGCCCAAGATCATCAAATTTGGCTTTTTTTATTTTTACAAAATGACATAATTTTAGCATTTTGATGGAGCTTATTTACTGTCTGAAGCAAAAGATTATTGCATTCGGAACGGAGGCCAAATAGTTTCGATTCATAGCCAAGAAGAAAATAACTTTATCGAAGGTATTTATAGGGTGGTTAAAAATTGCACTTTTGCGGTTTTGGGAGCAATTTTTTGAAAATAGTACTATGGGAGGGATAGGTTTTCTATCCGAGGAATCGATTGAGAGCGTTGAAAATCTTGAAAACACTTCCCTGACCTTGAATTAACCCTAAAAGTCTAAAAAATCCGTTTGTTATAAGAATTCGGGGTCAATGAAGCGTTTTCAAGATTTTTCAATGTTTGCAATCGATTTCTTATATCGAAAACCCCAATAGGACTATTTTCAACAATTTTAAAAAACTTTGAAAAAAAAGCCAAATATCACAGAGATGCAATGTTCTAGCCATCCTATATAGTACTAAATAAATTAATTATATCTAGAACTTTTACCTCTAAGTGACTGGCCTTGGCTTGGCCTTGTATATGATCCTAATACGAGCTCTTTCTCATGGATAGATAATACTCCATTCGATTTTCAAGCATGGGGTAATAATGAACCGAATGTCACTAATAACCAATATTGTGTGCGGTTTTGGATCAACATGGATTATTCATATTCTTGGACTACTGCTAAATGTTCAGACATTGGTGATTCGGCCGTTGGTGCAGTTTGTAAAAAAGCTCCTTAATCTTAAAACAATATTTTTGCTGCATGTTTTATATAAGTTATGAATTCGAATTTTTGATTAATAAAAGTTAGTCAAAGAAACACTTCGATGTCCATTGACAACAAAATTCAACCGGTTGATGGCTTACAGAGATGTTTTGGGAATGGGAATACCGGTATTGGGAATTCCCAAAGCTACAGGATCATTTTGGGAATGGAAATTCCCATTACCATTGGGAATGTGTGTGGATCTTCATTGAAGTAGTTCGTTTGGTTTCCAAGTTCTCTTATGATTTGGTAAAGTACTCTTCTCTAAAACCATATCTGCTTCAGCAGGCAAATTTATGCGGCTCATAAATTTGAGGCCCGACCTTAGCTGATATGATAGTTTTTTAAGAGTTGTGGGTTTTATCAGAAAGTTACGGTACTCCTAAAGATTGTAAATTCACTTTTTATAATTAAGGAAAATTTTTGATGAGAGATTTTTTTAATTGAAGATTTCTTCTGGTAAGAAGTTAAAATTTATCTTTAAAATCACCCATATTATCTTGCGCGGGACAAGATTTCCAAAGATCTACAAACTTCTTCATCATCCACTCGCTAAATTTGGAAACTAGAAAGCAGACCGACGAAGGTATATGTCTCATTACAAAAACATCTCTGTCTGAGGGAGGGCAGAAGCACAGATGTTTTGGAAACGAGAATTCCCATTCCCAAAACAGGGCATAGCCAACTTTGATGTGACTTTAACTTGTGATAAGTTCAAAAATTTTATCCGATTCTTTTCATTTGAAATACTTTATTTCATTATTTCGAAGGCATACAAAGTCTTTTCTTATATTTAATAAAGATTTCCGATAGATATCGATCATAAAAATGGTGAAACACGGATTGAATATGGCGATTCACGAAGTCATGATTGTGATGAGTAGAGATAATTCGGTCGTATAGAATCGCATCAATATCATAGTTACCATAAACCATTTGGTAAGCCAAATATAAACCAAGAAAATATAGCCTATAAATCGATGAATTGATTGGTTTACAAATGAGATGTTTACTTGTGCACGAAGCACTCTATTGATTTGTTGATGAAACTTTAAAGTTTTCAAACTCATGCTAGCTTTTCTAGACGCTAGTTTTTTACGTATTTGATATCCCAAAAAGAACATTATCATATATGCGATCGTTAATAAGCATACTATATAGGCTAAGCCGATCAAAAACAAATAATTTGACTAAAAAATCAGATCTGCAAAGTGTATGATAAAAAGATAATTATTACTAGTTTTAGATCCCGTCTCGAAAATCCCGGAATATTTGGAATCCCGTCCCGAAAAAGTTTACCAAAACCTGATCCCGTCCCGGATCACGACCATCCCGAACTCTAAATCCCGTTCCGAGACAAATTTACACCCCTAAATATTGCTTTTTGAACAAAATTTTCGGAACTAGTATAGTTGAAGCGTTGTACTGAACGTGAATTTTTTTCGAAAAATTTTTTTATAATTTTTTTCGCGAGAAATGATCCCTGTAGGGGTAATTTTATGTGGATAATTCGAATTTCGCATTCCTAAAGCATGAAAACGCTTCTTTGAATCAAGAAAAAGCTGTTTTTGAAACAATATGAACAAGAAAATTATGTTTTATATTATCTCTGACTTATTCTTCACAAAATTTCCCGCAAAAATGCGACCACAGCTTTTTCTTGAGGCTGCGTTCAAGTATGTCAAAAAGTTGTCAAAAATGTCTAACTTTGGCTGATTTTCAATAAAATCGTGTTTATTAAAACGATTGGTCGTGAAGTATAAAATGTAGCAACAAATTTTATGCTTCTCGATCAATACAATTTTATGTTTCATGACCAATCGTTTCAATAAACACGATTTTATTGAAATTCAGGCAAAGTTAGACTTTTTGACATGCTTGAACGCAGCCTGAAAAACAGCTTTTTCTTGATTCCAAGACGCATTTTCATGATTTAGGGATGCGAAATTCGGATTCCCAGCATAAAATTACCCCTAAAGGGATCATTTCTTGCGAACAAAATTACGTTCAATGCGACGCTTCAACTATACTAGTTCCAAATTTTCTATTTTTTCTAACAAAAAATCACTATTTTCTGAACCATTTTTGGCTTTAAAACAAATATTATCCAAAAAATTTCGCTGTTTTGGTTAAACTCATGAATTGAGATCAAATTAAACAATTTTTAAATGAAAAATTGCTTATTTAATGAGTTTTGAAAAATCCAATCCCGAAAATCTTAATCCCGTCCCGAATCTCGCATTGGTGCATTCCGAAAAATCCTGTCCCGGCCAAGAGGTCGACCCCGGACCCGGGATAAAACACTAATTATTACATGAATATGATTAACTATAAAAATGGGAAGATCTCCATCTTTTTTCATAAATATGCTGCATCTTAAAATTTTTGCCGCGTGCTCTACTACAGACGGAACAGGTATGGCAGTTATGCGGTTTAGTAAAGCGAATATTCCTACAAAAAAGGCGGCACAAAGATACAAGAAAACTATTCTGTAAGTACTTAACATATCTCCTCTAAAAAAATGAAATTATGAAAAAAAATCATTTTATCATCGTACTTGCAAAATACCCGATATCTACAATAGAACGGAACAATCATGGAAATAGCTCCATAAAATACAGAATAGTCAAATAACATCACGAATAGAACATTCCATCCCTGCGTGTTTTTGGCGAATTTTTACCATTTTTCTGCGGTTTTTAGGTTGCGGGAGTGCGCACATTCGATCTAAAAATTACCTCAAACGGTGGTTTTCCCCATCGATTTCCATCAAAAATTGAAAAAATTCTTAATTTTCGCTTCAATACACAAAAAATCCCTGATTCAGGGGCAAGCGAGCATTTTCAATGCGTGCAATTGATTGCGCGCATAAAATTACCCCGTAGGGTCTTTTTTAGAAATAGAAAAGAAAATTTTTTGTTGAAATTTTGATCACACCAAGTAACAATCCATATGGGAACTTGCTCCAAATATTTTTATTGTCTTGAAAAAATAATGTGCTTTGACACTTTCTACTTCAGTTATAACAAATACATTGTATTTTGCTTTCAAACGAGATAACCCACATCGTGGGTTATCTTGCATTCCATTTATACTAGTTTTTAAACAGTGATGTGAAGGAAAGAAAAAGGAGTGGAGTGCAAATGTTCATCAAATATAGGTTTATAATATGCGATAACAAAAGGTGAACTATGTGATTTTTATTCATTTAAAAGAAAAAGCATACTTCTATTTGTAGTTATGATCAACTTTCAAATTCAACGTGCATTGATTTTTTTCATTATCGGAGGTTGCTTGGGACAAATTCAAGCAACTGTAAATTGCCCAAATGGCTCTTTCCCAAGCTCTAGTGGTGACAAATGCTATTTTGTTTCAAAATCTAATCAAGATACATTTTCACTAGCCGATACAGCATGCCAAGTATTCTATCCTTCCGGAAGCTTAGCTTCGGTTTCTAATGCGTTTGAGAATCAAAACTTAATTTGTATGTTGTTTTCGTTCCACTATGTCGTTTCATTTGTCCTGTTTCATTCGTCTCGTTTGCAACCCTTCGTTTCGTTCCATTCGTCTAAACATAAATGATTTAAGCAAAACTACAAGATATTTTTGGAATAACTAGTCAGGGTGTTTGGCTCGGTGGGAACGATATGTCAGTTCCTAGCAGGTGGGAATGGATTGATGGAACTAGCATGCAATATACCAATTGGGCTCCAGGTAACAAAAATTATATACTCGAAAATTTATCACACATAAATCAGAAAAAGTCAAAAGATAGATAAAAAAGGGATATAAAAAATTCATCAATTATCTTTCCTCTTAAACATGGGAAATTTTCGATATAAAAATTTGCAGGTAGCCCTGCAGATCACAATTTTTTTGATCAAACTTTGAATTGCCTACTAATGAATATTTCTAATGGTCAATGGTACAATCAAGATTGCTCTGTTAAAAATTATTATGTTTGTGAATTTGTTCCGGTTACTTGTCATGTGACCTGTCCTGATGGATGGGCGTATTATTCGAGAACGAATTATTGCTATAAAGTAAGTTTAATTGTTTTTAAAGGACCAGTCCACTCGGGAAAAAAACTCTATGTAAAAATTATATATTCGGAAAATTCATAAAAAATGGAGCATTTTTTGTTTTTACTGCATATTCTGAATCGGTGTAGTTTTTGAGATAATTGCGTTTGAAATTTGAATTTGCGTTCATGTTTTCGTTGTAATACACAAAATTTGTTGCAGAAAAATCGATTTTGCATCGATTTTTTCAATTTTCATAAAATGAACATTGTAGCAAGTTGTATAGCTAAATGAGACGAACAAAATGGCACCAAAATTATCCAATTTGAACATTATTTTGGGTTATTGAAACGAAAATTCTGACTCATGTTTTCGTTTCAATAACCCAAAACAATGTTCAAATTGGATAATTTTGGTGTAATTTTGTTCGTCTCATTTAGCTATAAAAAATTATAGCTACAATGTTCATTTTATGAAAGTTTAAAAAATCGATGCAAAAATCGATTAAAAATTCAAAAAAGTTTGTGTATTACAACGAAGAGCTTGTACACAAATTCAAATTTCAAACGCAATTATCTCAAAAACTACACCGATTCAGAAAAGTCATTTTAGTATTTTGCATATAAAGACGAATTTCATTTGACAAATGGCATCTCTTTTGATTTTGCTGAAGAGCAATGTAACCAAAATAATGGCCACTTAGTTTCGATACATAGTGATGAAGAAAGCGCTTTCTTAACAAGTAAATACCCTTTGAGAAATTATCTTTAAAGTGGCATATTTTTAAGGTGTACAGTGACGTAGCTAGGAAAAATCGCCCCCAACCAGGGGAAATGAAAAAACTTTCCCCTTGTTCCCCACCTCTATGTTTTGATCTGCCAAAAAAATATACAAGGGTTCCATAATGGAGTTTTTGTTTTCAAAAAAATTCAATTCAATTTTTGGAGCAAGTTCCCCTGGTTGCCGCCAATTAACGTTGACTAAACTCGGCAAAAAAATTTTTATTCGTTGTCAAGATTTTTCAATGCACTCAATCGACCCCTCGCATAAGAAAACCTCCCTTTTGGAAAAAATAAATTTTTTCGCGAAAATTTGCTCGAAAAATCGCAAATAGTGCATTGGTTGGCGACCCTGTAAAATGAAAAAGTGTTTAGACATTGGTGATGCGTTTTATTATATTGGGCTAAAATACATCAATGGTACTTTTGGATGGGTGGATGGCACAAGCTTTGATTATATCTTATGGGATACTAACATACTCCAATACGAACCAAATACAACATTCAATAGATATTGTGCTATTACAGATGGAAGCTATGTACTGGATCCGCTTCGTAGACCATGGATGATGACAGTATGCAATGGTAGCTATTGTCTTGACGATTACTGTCTGGACACGGTAGCTACCGCGTCTTTTGTTTGCCAACAACGACCACAAAGTAGCTCAAAAGAATTTGAAATTAAACAATATGAACGTAATAATAACGCTTTACAAACGTCTATATGTTCAGCCACATGTCCTGATGGATGGACTTATTTTGCTAAGACAAATTTTTGTTACAAAGTAAGATTGTAAAAAATTGTACAGGGTGTTTCAGCGAATTAGCGAGATTTAAAAATTCAATATCTTTTGATAAAAAAGAGATTTTCTAATGCAGATTTTTGCAAAATTCTTAGAAACCGTGGGGTTTTCATGCCCATTCAAAAAAATTAAAAAATTTGATTTTATGGCAAAAATAGTACTTGGCTTGAAAAGACGCTACTCTATCAACAACCCTCGGTGGTGCAGCGACAAAGCAGCAGTTTGGTCACAAGGTCTTGGGTTCACATCCCGCTTGGGGCCAAATTTTTTTGCACAAAGTCGAAAAAATTTTTGTAGCATTTCTTTGGAGCTTATGAACTGTCTGAAGCAAAAGATGATTGCATTCGGAACGGAGGCCAATTAGTTTCGATTCATAGCCAAGAAGAAAACAACTTTATCGAAGGTATTTATAGGGTGATTAAAAATTGCACTTTTGCGATTTTGGGCGCAATGTTTTCAAACTTTTTCAATTTTTTGAAAATAGTACTATGGGCGGGTGTGGGTTTTCTATGCGAGCAATCGATTAAGAGCATTGAAAAATCTTGAAAACACTTACCTGACCTAAAAGTCTAAATCCATTTTTATAAGAATGGGAAGCGTTTTCAAGATTTTTCAATGCTTGCAATCGATTTCTCACATCAAAAACCCCAATAGAACTGTTTTCAAAAATTTGAAAAAACTTGAAAATTTAAACAAATTGCGCCCAATATCGCAGAAGTGCAATGCTCTAGCCACCCTGTATAGTACCCAATAAATTAATTATATCTAGAACTTTTACCTTATACGAGCCTGTTGAATCCCACTCCTGACGAGCCTGATGAGCCTTGGCTTGGTCTTATATATGATCCTAATACGAGCTCTTTCTCATGGATAGATAATACTCCATTCGATTTTCAAGCATGGGGTAATAATGCACCGGTTGTCACTAATAAACAATATTGTGTGCAGTTTTTGGTCAACAGGGATTATTCATACTCTTGGACTACTAATAGATGTGATAATGCGGCCAATGGTGTAGTCTGTAAAAAAGCTCCTTAATCTTAAAAAATAATTTTTCTGCATGTTTTATATAAATAAGCTCGAATTTTTGATTGATAAAAGCTAGTCAAAGAAACACTTTGATGTCCATTGACAACAAAATTCATTATAGCAAATATCCATCTCCTGGTTATAGTATCGGCATTTAGGAGTTACCCAGCCTTCTTTCGTCTAATTTTCCTTATTATATATTATTTAACGTATTCGCTTGTACAGTAGCGGCAAAAAGTCTTTACCCCTACAATTAAATGGCCATTTTTGCACAGAATTAAAGTAATAATCCATTTTAGTTATTCCTAAGCTTTAACCGATTTGGAAAACTTTTTGAAAAATCGATTTTTTACGTATAAAAATTTGGGAGGAGAGTGAGGGGGTACAAATAGGAAAAAAATTTTGCTTCCGATTTCGATGTTAATCGTCTTCTCTCATCGTCCCTTACAACTTTTGCAATGGTACTTCGGATTTAAATCTAACGTTTTCGAGATCGTCCGTACAGACAAGCACACATTACACGTTTAATGTAGTAGGATGATTCCATCCAAGCCTATTTATAAACAAAATTGTAGCATTTATTATTGGTTAAATTATTTTTAACCGACCGATCACAAATTAGTATCAAAAATAGGCATTAGGTCTTTTAAGGCCACTTCTTACCGACATTTCATTACCGAATATTCATTTGAGATGTTTTACTCGAGATCAAGATTTTTGTTATTAAAACGAAGATATTTTCTACAAAATTAGTTTCAAAATATCTATTTTCGTTTCAAAGTTCCTTTTCGAAAAGTCAATTTTTCGTTTCAAAAAATCTCGATACACGAGATCGGTTAGAGCAGTGATGGCCCGTTACTGGTTTCGGTTCCCGATGTGTCCTAGTAATGAATGGTCGGAAGAGGAAAAGCCGTAATGGTAACGTTAATGAAAGGCCTAATGCCCCAAAAATATACATTCGACTACACTCTTTTAATAAGGAGGATGTAAGGACACCGTAGTCATAGAAAAGAGATCAGAAACAACCAATTTTTCAATGAAATACAGATAGAAAAGGAAGAAAGTGTAAAGCTGAGAAAATTAATCAAATCTCAGAACAACAAAAAATCACAAATTTTTTGTTTCAATATCAACCCAAAAACTAAAATACAGTAAATGGAGTAACAAAAAATACACATTTGAGCTTGCTTTATTCGATTTTCTCTAAAGAGGTCTATATATCAACTTCAAACAATACATAAAATTTAAACGATAGTTTATAAAGCAAGCCCGACAAAAACATCAATAAATTAGAATTCAATAAGCTAATCTAATTCGATAATTTCACCCGGTTGAATTGGCGCTGGCCTGGGCCTCAGTGATGAGCTATGTGCAAGAGGTTGGAAGAACGCTAAAAAAATCCAGCTATAAAAAAATTTTAAAAATCAAAGAACCTGGACCAAGAATTCCTTCAAAGATTTTTAGCGTTTGCGTATCGTCAGTAGCATTAAGGATATCTCCGTTTTTGAGCTTTATGAAGAACTTGTTCGGAGTTGTTTGAACGTTTCGGATCAGTACCACTTCATCATTTGGATATACAGTAGCATACTGAGGAAGGAGTTCGGTATTCGGAAGACTTTGAGCATATGGAAGGGTGATTTCTAAACGTACCAGATGAGCTAATTTCAATCAATTTTTTTGTTATATGAACATAATTTTCTACAAATATTATTCTGAAGATACACTTCTCCTACGCTTATAACACCCGAGATTCCCCAGTACGTCTCCGTTCCAAGTACTAATCGGGCCCAACGTTGCTTAACTTGCCAGATCGGACGGGATGGCGTGTTTCCAACGTGGTATGGTCATAAGCAAAAGAACTCACCACATGGCAACCGTATCCAATTTGATGATATAATCGGCGATATAAAAGACTTGGGTGCCGGAGGTTCTGGTGGAATCAGCCGTAATGCTGGCCGATTCGGATCCCATATTGGACGATTGCTGACTAGCTCTGGCCTGGTTGGACTAGCGTAGCTTGACGGCATACCTGGTTGGTTAAGAACCAAAACACCCGGCATTGGACTTGGTCTCATCGGACGGCCCATTCGCATGCTGAGATCATCACTGAAAAACAAATATTAAACAATTAACTAGGCAAAAAGGTGTGTGAAATTTTAGAACTAACTCACATTAAATGCTGTTTCTGGTTGAAAAAATCTCTTCCTTCAAATTCGTTGCTCATACCGAACGGCCTTGGATGTGAATAATTAGTATCGACTTGATCATATCTATTAAGACCCAGCCGTTCTCTATCATACAAAAGTCGAGCCTCTTCTTTCTCTACTTCACTTAAGCCGGCTTGTCTTTCTAGCATCAATGATTCGTGTAAAAACGGGGCCTAAAATAAATTCATTTGGACTTGAGGTCTGCAAAAATAAAATTTTTTGTTCAAAAAATCAAATCAATTTTATGATCAAAAATATCTTTTTGAACTCATCTTATATATAAAAAGCTAATTTTAGGCCAGTTTTCTGCCCAAAAATCAATTTTTGGACCCATTTCCTGCCCAAAAATCATCATTTCGGGCCAATAATCTAGCAACAGAACAAATACTTTCAACAATAATCTACCTCAGCAAACCAAAATCGGTGTCTTTTAACAACAGACTCTAATAAACTATCTTCAATTTCCCATTTCACGTTCGAATTGCCTATGATCACATCTTGTGATTCCTTAAATAGGGAATATATGTATTTGGCGCTTAGAATGTAATCTTACATCATAAGAAAGTAGGTTTTCCAGCTCCTTGGTTAAGACATTTGCATCTACATGTTTTTCGTCTACTACTTTCTCTAAAAAATGAAATTGAATGTGAAAAAATATGTCTCTTTAACGCTCATAATATTAAAAATGGTTAATTTTGCCGAACTATTTTTGCAACACAAAATTTTCTAGACATTATTCGCTGCCTAAAATTTTCCAAATTTTTTGCAGTAGCGGCGAAAATTTTCCATAATTCATACGTTTTTAGAGACGATTTTTATAAGGCAACAAAGAAGCATTTTAATGCCCATTCGAATGTTTTTGACACTTTTTCTTGTAATCACTTACGCTGAAGACCTTGTTTCGAAATCTGCCTATTAAAAATAGCCTTTTCCATACAATTATTGACAATCAACCGGTAAATAAAGGTCCTCTTCTGTTGGCCATAACGATAGATTCGACAAACAGCTTGGGCATCGTGACAAGGATTCCAAGAGGCGTCAAAGATTATCACACGAGTCGCGGATACCAAATTGACTCCCAAAGAACCGGCTTTAGTCGAGATCAAGAACAAATAAATATCGGGATTTGAGTTGAACATATTCATGTACTTTTCACGGTCTGTGGCATTCGTGGTGCCGTCAAATCCTGAAAAAGTAGCTAAAATAATCACCATTGTCATCAAAAGAGGTGCTAAGGATCGAGTTGAAAAAATGGAAAATTTTGTTGAAAAATTGTGATTTTTTCATCAAAATTTCCCACTTTTTTCAACAAAATCGTAATTTTCCTACCATTTTCATCTTAAAAACAAGCATTTTTCAACAAAAATCGCCTGTACATCGATTTTTACTCATTTTTGAGTTTAGAAATCGATTTTGTAGTGCTGGTTTAAGCATAAAAACGTCTTCCAACAAAAAAATTTTTCCAACAAAAAAATTAGAAAAAACATCGTAAGGGGCGGGGAAACAATACGATTTTCGGAGAATAGCGAAAAAATTGCCTGGTGACAGAGGATTTCCACTCTCCAAAATGAATTCCACCCCTCTGAAATAAGACACTAGATAATCCCAGGGGAAAAAACATATGCTCGATCACCCACCACTCATGATGGTACTTTCCACTACCACCCACTGGGTGGGTTTTGAGTGGTATCACTCATTGGTAGTGGGTGGTACTTTTTCGTCTCCTGGTCACATGAAAAACAGTTTTTTTCGTGGCCAAAATTCACATATTTAAGGATTCAATTTTTTGCCAAAATTCCTTTTTAACTTTAGATCATTATTGATAACTCTTACGGCAATAGTTCACATTCTTCTCCCATAAAAATTCTCCTCCGTCGCTTGTAGTCAATTTATAACGTTTCAACAAGAAATTTTCTAACATATCCAATGTCAAAACAGAGCCGCTAAAAACAGGACCAAATTTCATACTTGTCATAACAACAAAAAATGACTACCTAAAAAATAAAATTTTCTCTCCTCTTCGCGTAGTTTCATTAATCAATTCAATGGCTAATAACAACTTGTAACTGTTTTCAGCAATTTCGGGAATGTACTGTCGTAAGGCTAAGTCGGCCTAAAATAACAGAAATAAAATTTCTTTAGCTCCAAAACCAACCCAGTCATATTTAATGGAGTTGTCATCAAACTCGTCACCGTACAAAATCGAGGCAAGCGTTCTTTTCTTAGCTGGCCTGCCTCTTTGTTTCGGCTTAATCTCGTGAGTAGAAAAAGTAGACGTAGACTCGGATGTTGATAAGCCCTTTGAAGTTCCTGAAAAACGCACGTACATGCTAATTTGAGGAGACCATAATCTCACCTGGCTTTTGATCGCCACCAAAATTTTGCCAGCTCGAAAAGTCGGGAACACTTTGACTATGCACTTGATCCATTCCATTCGAATGCCAGTGTTGACTAGAGCCGTTATTGGAGGGAAAAAATGGCTGTTGAAAGTCGGAGAAGTTCGAATTTGGCCCATTATTTTGTTGATAACTTGGGTTCACCATTTGAGAAAAAGTTGGCTGAGGATGTTGAAATGAAGAAAACTGATTCGTATAGCCGTTTTGATACTTATTCGAGCGGCCCTGAAAAGATAGAGGATGAAAACAAGTAGTTGAAAAAAATGGAATAATAATATATCAACACAAAAGGGCAATTGCCCACGTTAAAAAAATTTTCCTAATAGCCCCCCTAAAAAAAGTCAAAAAATTGTAAATTTTTGACATAAAAAATCGACACATTTTTTGTTAAACAATTGCAAATTTTGTTTAAAAAAATGGCAAATTTTGAACATTTTTTGGTGGAAAATTTTTTGATAAAAAATTTTTCAACAAAAATATCTAAAATTTGCCATTTTTTAAACAAAACTTGCAATTTTTCAACTAAAAATGTCAATTTTTCAACTAATTTTTATCAAAATTTACAATTTTTTCCCAAAATTTTTATGAAATTCGCATAAATAGATAACGTTTTAAAACATGAATTAAGAGATAATTTTTTCACAACACAACGGACATACCCCATAATTCCAATTCTGTTGCTGGTTACCATAATACCCTTGTTGCTCCATCTTTGGCTCTGTTAGACCCAAACCAAAAGTTGGCAACGGTGGCGAATGCGACTTGGAATTTGAATTCGAACTATCTCTAGTGTTCTCGTTTAAGTCGTCTCCTTTCAACGAGGCTATCTCTTTATTTTTCAACAACATAGCCTTGTACAACAAATCCGGGTGGTTTAAAATCTACAAATCAGGCAATTTTTGTGCTGTTATTGAAAAATCTCTAACCTTAACACAAATAGCATATGCTTTCAACGGGTTATAAAAATTCGCATTTTGAGCCTGCATCTCGGCTTGAGCATACAGAACAAAACTTCGGTACAACGCATGTTGAATAGGACTTTTTCGAACCAGTACAACATATTCTTTACTCTCCGGTAGAATATTTTTTAGGATGTTTTGAGAGCGCCTAAAAATTTACTATAATCCCTAAAATCCAAATTTTCTCCGACGCACCTGTGCACAAAACCTTTCAATTTTTCAGTCAATACATGAATTCGTTGTTCAGAAAGTTTTTTGTCTTTCGGCGTGGAGTCGATACATTGCCCATTTTTAATGGGCTTCTCAAACATGACGGAAAAATTTTTCTTTGTTCCTAGGAAATCTGGTCGTACAAAGTTGACCATACAATAGTATTCCATTAGGTTGTTTTGGATGGGGTAGCCAGTCAAGACAATTCGGCGCCTAAAAATGAGTGTAAGGCAGGGAACGGAATAAAAAGAAAATCAGAAAAAATGTCACAAAACCAGATTTTTGATCCAAGAACATTAAAAATATGGAACTTATGAATTTCGGTCCCCCCCCCCTCAAATTTGGGGAGGGGAGGGGCCGAAGTGCATAAGTTCCAAAAATACACTAGATCAGGATTGCGAATGAAAAAATTTGAATAAAAAAAATCAGATTTTCGATCCAAAAATCAGAAATAGACAATTTCTGCTGGCCAAAATCAGAACATTTAGATAAATCAGACTCATTCCGAGCCATGGCATAGGTAGGACCATTTATAAATTATATTTGCTGAAATTCGTATAATTTTCGAGTTCACATTGAACCGTTAGAGTCGAATTTTCAAAAAAGTTCCTTCGCAAGCCCCTTAAATATTAATAGAAGTTTGCAAAAAATTTTTTTAGAAAATTCAACATTTTGACGGAATCTAAACTCGAAAATTATGCAAATTTCGTAATTTATGGATGAAACCAAAAAAGCCATCAAGACCACCTTGTTTTGATCGAGTTCAAAGCACCCGAAACATGAGAATTCAAATTCTTGATCCTATGACCTTCATCACAAACAACCAAATCTGGACCAGGGTCTAACAACGCTTCAACTAGACCTGCAAAAAATTTCGAATTTAAGCCATTCTCCAACTTCTCAAAATCTATACCTTTGTACAAACTTTCAGACAGCTCTTTCTCATCTACTTCATCAAAGTCTTCAACTTTTTCATTTTCATCGATATCAAACATTCGAATGGATTCGGTACGATTTTGGGTTGGCTTTTTCTTGGCCATGCCTTTGTTGCGAACCAAAATTCTGAACATTTCATAACCCATGATCAGAACACCACCTTGTCTGTGCCATTCGGCTAAAAAAAGATCAATTTTAACACCTCATGCTTCAAATTCCAACCTATCAAATCAGCTCTCGCTTTGAGTCCTTTAACACTATCACTCAATAGAAACACTTCGAAATCTCGAATGGTCTTATACTCTAGGTTCGAAGTCATTGCAGTTCTGAAAATAAGATTGTTGCATAGGGATACAAACGTTACAAAAAGTGACAATCCATCACCGGCAAGAAATATGCGAATTATGAGATTGAATATAAATTGTTCATATTGACAATGGTATAGCAAATTTGTTTCTTTTTTCACAATAAACCAAATACAGTCAAACCTCGATATAACGGCACTCTTGAGTGAATGCCATTATATCGAGTTGGAGGGAGGAGCTGTTATATCGAGCTTTTATTCGTTTCATTAAACGACTTTATTGAAATTCAAGCAACTTTTATTGCATTTTCCACTGAATTTCAATAAAATCGTGCTTATTGAAACGATTTACAAGGGCTGTTATATCAAATGGAAGGGAGGGGCTGTTATATCGGGGTGCCGTTATATCAAGGTTTGACTTACATGGTGGGCTTTAAAAACCAGAATTTTGCCGTTTTTTGACGAAAATTTTTCCACAATGATGTNCGGGGTGCCGTTATATCAAGGTTTGACTTACATGGTGGGCTTTAAAAACCAGAATTTTGCCGTTTTTTGACGAAAATTTTTCCACAATGATGTTTGCGTGAAATGTTGAACGTATAATTGCAAAAAAAAATCATGATTTCATGGCTAAGTTAGCATTTTCAGAATTTTTCAATGCGCGCAATCGATTTCTCGCATAAAATTATCCCTAATAGGTCGCCTTTGTAAAAAAATTTTAGCAAATTTTTTCACCAAAAAACGGCAAAATCCCAGTTTTTTAAGGCCCATCCTGTATTATCGTAATCAAAATTCACATATTTCTGGTCGGTGACATGGATTGTCATTTTTTGAACTTTTGCACCCCTATTATTATCCAAAAAATTCACATAACCCCTACTTTGGCATCCACTTTTCAAACTCGTTAAACCAATTTTGAATGGTGTTAACAGGGCAGATGATTAAAGCTTTCTTGGATTTGGTGGCACGGAAGAAAATATCGGTGAAGGTAATCACTTGAATGGTTTTTCCGAGACCCATTGAATGGGCTAAAATGCAGCCGAAACCAGCGCTGTCATTGAAATCTTGGAGAGATTCAATTATGTTGTCGTACCTTAATCAGTCAAATTTGTACATGATAACATTTTTAAGCCCCAAAAATATGGATCATTGAATCCAGTCAAGTTGTAAGAATTTCATTTCAGAGGGGCAATTTTACATCAGGGTTCCTCCGTATGTTTAGTTTTTTGCCCTAAAGTTGACAAAAATCATAAGGGTCCTTTATGCTTTTAAAATTTTTTTTGAAAAATGCTTGTTTTAGGCAAAAATGCTAAAAAAAAATTACGATTTTTGATCAAAAAATGATGATTTTTGATGGAAAATTTTGGACTTTTTTGGTGAAAAAATGGGAAATTTTAATCATTTTTTGTAAAAAAATCATCATTAGGGACCAATAATTTTCAAAAAATTTTGAGCAAAAACATAAGAGGGACATTAGAAATTTTTTCGATTTCGGGGAGAGGGCAATTGCTCCTTCCTCGCTATGCGACTGATTGAATTCGGAATGTGCTGTTATTTACCCCACGGGACATTTGCTCCACGTTGTGAAATATGCAAATTTACACATATATGCAAGTTCGTGGGGCAAATGGGGGGATAGCTCCATATAGAAATCAATACATACAAAAATCGAACACCGCCCAATTGATGAGGCTGTAATATATCAGTCAAATGTTCGGCCACAAAAATATCCGGATCTTCCGCGGGTTTTCCCGCGTTTACCAAATGAAGACCTCTGGTCAACTCAGAATTTTCATAGTCGTTCGAATTTCTTCTCGGGCGAATTTCTTGTTTCTGCTGATGTAATTTCAATCCCTGAGTTTTCAACATTTGAGCAATTCTCATTTGCTAAAAAACATAAATATCGATTTTTATCAAAACGGTCTTTATCAAAAATGAGCCATCCATAAGTTGTTTGTTTCGCATAGTACTAGTGTGAAACAGGAAGAGGAGATCCACCTCAAATCAAGTAGACATTGTGGAGCTGTACGGCCTAGGGAGGCGCATTTAACGTGACTCCAAAGGCCAAAGTAAAAAAATTTAAAATTTTTATAGAAACACACCCCCTATGGGTAAAAATTTAAGCGGAACACGCTGGTGCTATTATTTTTTTTATCCGGTCAGTCGTTAATTTATTTATTCATTGCGTTTAAGTTGTTGGGTTTAATTTTTAAGTCGTTCTTATTTGATTAGATAAAAAAATTTGAAAGCAAAAATTCATCGGTTTTCGATGGTTTTACAAAAAAAACACCATCTTGACCAAGTTTTCCTAAAAAATTGTCTATTTTTTCGTTTTTCTCATCTTTTTTCGTTGCTCTTTTCGCTCATTCCCTTTTGCAACCCGAAATTTTCAGCAAGCAATTTTAAAAATGTAGATCGATGAGATCAATTCTCGTTGTGAATCCGTAATGCGACGTAGCGATTCACGAAGTCAACAAAGACCACAACTATCGGAAGACGGCGGTCAAGCTCTAGTAGCCGCCTGAGATCCCTCGCCGACTGATGATATTATTCTTCCTGTTGCATTTTTGTTCGGACCCAGAGTCGATTCTACTTACATTCACATGGAAATCATAGTGTTTTTTAGAAATCTTCTACTCTCTATAATACTTCGAATTTTGCTTAAAATGTATCGTTGAGATTTCAACGGTAGTGTTATAGGCTTATAAGTGCGCCATAGGCTTATATAATTGTTTGTTAGTAGTGCATTCCTGTGTGATCGTAAAGGAAGAAAATTGAAGAAACAGAAAATTATGCGAACTACAAACATAATTTATAGATGACCCCTAAATCTTCGTACTTGCAACTGTTGTGATGTAAAGAAACTAGGCTGATTAAAGTTAGTACTAGGACCTGGTCTCATCTCAGATTCATCATCACTAGACAATACTACAACATTCTGTTCTTCTTCCTCAACACGGCTTCTTTTAACCGATGATGGCGTAGCAGGTTTTTCATCCAAAACTACGATTTCATCGTCATATTTTTCTACAAACATAATCAAGTAAAGATTTTAAAATGCACAACAAATCACCTCTAGAAGTACTAGGTTGGATTGGAAACGATTGATAGAGTACTTGGGGTTCATAAGCTGCTCGGTCTTGAAAATTTCCCTAAAAAATGTTAGGTCAAAAATTGAATGATAAAATCAGAAAATACCGTTGATTCACGCATTTTTTGAATCCTATCCAATCTCTCTTGTTCAGCTTTCTGAGCATCTGTTTCAAACGTGGGGACATTCATCGATGCTTTCCTAAAAAAATTCATTGAGAAGCAGAGTTTAGAGTCGAGAAAACAGTTAAAAAATCGTTCGGTTTCGGTCTTTTTTGACCTTCGATCGTAGATCTCAAGTACGAGAGGTTGGTATTGTAGTTGAGTTTTGAATGAGCATTTTTTCAAAAAAAATTTATAGTTAAGAGAAAGGTACTGAATTCGATTTAGCAAAATTTGGATTTTTTTNTTTTTTGACCTTCGATCGTAGATCTCAAGTACGAGAGGTTGGTATTGTAGTTGAGTTTTGAATGAGCATTTTTTCAAAAAAAATTTATAGTTAAGAGAAAGGTACTGAATTCGATTTAGCAAAATTTGGATTTTTTTTATTTAAAAAAATGGCTAAACACTCATTTTGGGGCCAAAAATAGCCACTTTTGACGATTTCTGATAAAAAATGGCATTTTTTAGTAAAAAATGGAAATGGATATTCTTATGAAAAAATTTTGGGCAAAAACATAAAGGGGACTCTTAAGAAATTTTCAAATTTTTTCAGAAACGGGGGCAAACCTCCGCGTAACTGTGCCGTGCAAAACTTCGAAAACTGAAAATGCTAAGTAAATTACGATTTTTGTTGAAAAAATGGATAAAAATTTTGGATATTTTTGGTAAGTTTTTTTAAACCGAAGAGAGTTGTTGAATTGAGCGGCTTTTTAACCTTCGGTATTTTATCGGTTTTCAGCCATGCGGTTTCGGTTTTCCAGTTCTAGTAGTTTATGCTAGTTAAGAAAATAAAAAAAGCATAAAATCTTACTTCAAACGTTTCCTTTTTTGTGACTTTGTAGCAGTTGGAATCGACACTTTTAATAAATCGGAACTTGAGCTCGGCTCTTCCTTATCCATAGAAGTTAGTTTTTGCGAAAACATTCCCATTCCCGGCTTAATCGAATCAACAACTTCTCTCACAAAATCTTCTGGACGCCTTGAACTAGTATCTTTTCGCACATTAAAATCTGGAGGACTGTTCATAGAATTCACAGCTAATTGCAAAATATCTTTAGGAGTTCCGGGTTTACTAGTTGGGGTGCTAAAAAGAGATGTAAAATAAACAAAAAAAAATTTAACACCAATAGCGTATTCAGAAAAAAATCTGAGGGAAACAAAAAAGTAATGATTTGTTCGAAATTTTTGAAATCGGGCAAATTTCGGAGAAAGCCCAGTCCCCTGTATACGCCTCTGCTCAATACCTTAGATTAGATGCAGAAGTTGATGATGACCTACTCCAATTTCGAGGGCTAAATGAGCTTGTAGGAGCATCTCGAATCAATGATCCAATTCCCGTATCATTAGAAGTGGATGGAATTTTCATAGAGAATTTAGAAGGCCCATTTGGAACATCCATTGCAAAAGAATATGGATCGTTAGAATATTCTTTTTCTTCATCTTCACCAGAAGAAATATAGCCCAAATTTATTAATTCTGGTTGAGTCTTAGAAGTCTGAGGACCACTTGTTGTTTCCATTATGAGAAATTCCTAAGAAGATTTTGAATTATTTTCGGCTCTAGGAAAACTGACATCGAAAAAAAGAGGAAAAGTGACAACAGACAATTTTCTCCACTTTCCAATGGCTGAAATCCAAAAATTCCTTCGGATTCGAGTCGGACGATTTTAAACAAATTTGAAAATTAGAGTTTTTTACTCCTTGGACCAAGAGGGGCCTTGGTCCCCTTTGGTAAAAAAAAAACTAGAATTTTCAACAACAAAAAATTGTCCAAATCTCATGAATTTTTGTATCCAGAGGTTTTTCGATATGGGGAACTTGAATTCGAAGGAATTATATCTTGATCACTGGAAAGTGGAGAAAATCGACCGTTGTCAGATTTCCATATACAGTTTTAAACCCCGTTGTCACTTTTCCGTAAAAAAGTTACGAAATAAATTCAAAAGTCATGGGACAAGCAGTGATGGCGTGAACCGAAAAAATCTGAAAATGTTCATAAAATGACGATTTTTGACGGAAAAAAATGAACTTCGAAGATCTTTGAAAAATTTTTTGCGGTTCTTTTTTTAAAAATTTTTTTACGTATACATAAAATAGACGTGCATTTAAAAATCGAAATTTTTTTCATATTTTGATGATTCTGGTGTCAATCATCATCTCTCATCGTCCCCTACAACTTTTTTTTAGCGCTTCCATTTTAAATCAAACGTTCCCGAGATCGTCTGTGCAAACTAACAGACATTACACGTTTAATGTACAGTGGAAATCCGATACCACGCCCCTCCATTTTGTGGGGCGTGTTATCGGATTTTCGGGGAGGGGGCGTGATAAA
>OZJO01025797.1:0-19524 GCA_900406225.1 Acrobeloides nanus | reverse complement strand
CCCCACTCATATCGAAAGATTTCCCATGAGTTTTATCTTTTTGATACAACGCCCTATGGGGGGGGGGTAATTTCATGAGGAATCGATTGCGCGTTTGTTCGAAGCATGAAAAAATTATTCAGGCCATGATTTAAGCAATTTTCGCTTCAATATAACCACTTCTTCCCTGAATCAGGATCAATTGAGCTATTTTGGATCTTGTTTTAAAAATAATCTTCATGTGGTAATTTTATTCAGGAAATCCTGAATAAAATTTCTAAGTCGCTTAGTCGTTGTTGATGAATGGTATCAAAAGTGGAGGTGAGATACTTGCGGACAGACATTTGCGGACGGGACATTTGCGGACGAGATATTTTCGGACGGGACATTTTTCAAAAAAATTCAAATTTTTCAAAAATCAAATTTTTTTCAAAAAATTCCAATTTTTCAAACGTTTCGCCCGCAAATATCCGTCCGCAAATGTCCCGTCCGCAAATGTCCCGTCCGCAAATATCCGCCCGCAAATGTCCCGGCCACAAATGTCCGTCCACAAGTGTCTCATCGCCTCAATGGTAATAAGTGAAATGACGAAAGAATAGACTAAAAGACTAAGAAAAATGATCATCAATTTTGTTATGCGGGTGTAGGGTAGCTAGTTTTGGCCTAAGAACAGGTTGAGAAAACATGAATATTGCAAAGGATTTTTTTAAAATCGCGCAAGATCGAAAAAATCTCATTGTTGAATCACCCTGTACTAAACCGTTGTACAAATAATAAACACAATATATCTAAAGATCTAAGCATGTATAAAACATCAATATTTTATACATTTTTTACTAACATAACTTTTTTTTATTAAAGTACATAACATTAATTGAAAATGGTTTTGATCTAGGCAAACAATATATAAAGAATTTTGTTGTTATTTAAATTAGTTCAAATTAGATGATGAACAATAGAATGAATAGAAAAACGCCAAATATGGACTCGTGATAATTTGAAATTTGTGACAAATTGAAAAAAGTAATGAAATTTTTCGCGTCACAAGGTCAAAACATCACTCAAATAGAAAGCTATATATAAAACTGTACTATTATACAATCTTGTTTGCGCAAACACATTATGAAAAATTCATTGGAACAATCAATACATTCCCAAAATAGTTGAATTTCCGGTATGAAATAGAAAAAGAAAGTTATAGATGAAAGCATTCAAAGGTGTAAATCATAGTAGGCTCCAGTTTTCTATGAAAGCAAAAGTAGAGAAATACTCTTTAAGCTATTGAGCAAATATTTCGGACTCGATTATGCTAGCTTACATCATTAAACCAAATAGGGTATAGGGTTCTATGCAATAATCTTTTTGGTGGACATTTATATTCATGGACATTTATAGTGTCTGAATAGTGGAAAATAGTGGTCTATTTTCAACAAAAAAGGAGCAATAAAAATTAGATAAAAGACTCGCCGATGCCGTAGGGAGAAATTGTAGATCTGAGGAACTTTTTTGACTCATAAAATCATAAGAGTTGTGATTTTTTTGCTTAGAGGCTGTCAAGAAAATTACGTTATCAATTTTTCGGATTATTTTACCCCTCCCCACGTTATAAAAAAATGCACTAGCGTTATCAACATTTCTCCCCCCCCCCCTCCTCCAACATGATAATGTAATATCTGAAAGGCCCCTTATCTTAGGCCTAAAAAATGCCCATCCTCATTTTTTGGCCTGCTTTCGGCCAGCAAAGACATGGGAGTGTGTGTAAGCAGTGGCATAAAGGGTGGTCGCCCTCCCCGTTCCCGTAAAAATTGAAATATATTCCCCTTGGGAACCAGGATTTTTTCGGTTTTGAAAGTTATGAAAAATAAACTAGAGACCGTTAGTTCGGACAGGCATTAGCGTTTTTATAAGAAGATATCTAAATTTTTAAATTTTTCCATAAAAGAATGAAATTTTCATCAAAAATCTAAAAAAATTATTCTAGTTTTACCATAAAAAAGTCGAAAAAATCTCATTTAACAAAAAGATTTTTTTGTCAACAATGCTTTTAATGATTTTAAGTTTTAGATGGCCTTGAAAAAGTTTCCCTCATTGAATTTTAAGATTTTAAGTTTTAGATGGCCTTGAAAAAGTTTACCCTTTTTGAAAAAAATAATTTAATAAAAAATTAATTTGAACAAACAACTTTACATCATTTGATAAATTACTAGACGAGAAAAATCTTCAAAACTTCGAATTGACGTCATACATTCGTCTGACCTATTTGGGAATTAATTTATTGTTTATAATTTATAAAGATCCAAGAGCACACAAATTTAAATCTAAAATCTAGTAAAATCAGGTNCCGATCTCCGAGCGCTAACGAACTCGGAGATGAGAAAAGCACTATAGAGAGCTCTTCGAGTAAGCTCTCTGAGTGACACTCCGAGATCAAAAACTGTAAAAATTATAAATCGTTACATTTTAAAAAGTAAAAAAAAAATCAAAAAATTCTTTTGAGGGGGTGCCCCATAAAGGTGGTGTCGATCTTCCATCGCCCCCTACAACTTTAGCGATTTCAGTTTAAAACTAAGAAATCATCTGTACAGACAGATATTACAACTTTATAATAGTAGGATTGTATCCCAAAATTCTGTTGGTACTAGTTTCCAATAGCGACCGCAAATGAGGGGTCTGGATCCGAAAATTTTTTTCGGAGTTTAACTGTAAAAGCGTCGATACCCCGTTTTCCTATGCGGGGAATCGATTGCGCGCATTTCCAAGGCGTGAAAATGCTGGCTTTATCCGGATTTAGGGTCGGGAAGTTGGTGTATTGAAGCGAAAATCTAAAAAAATCAACTTTTTATAGGACAATCTGACCCTAAATCTGGGTAAGGGAAGCACTTTCACGCTTCGGGGATGCGCGCAATCGATTTCCCGAATAAAAACCGGGGTAAACGACGCTTTTTCAGTTAAAATCCAAAAAATTTTTTGATCCAGACCCCTGTCACTTGCGGTCGCTTTAGAAACTAGTGCCATTCTTTGTTTTATATCCAATTACAATAATAATTAGATCCATATTAAAAGTTCAAATTATACAGCCATGTATGATGAATAGGGGTTTCCTGCCAAGATAAAAAAATTCAGCACAAATGGTTCAGAAGCAAGTGGCGCAAAATTCATTTTGAAAGAGGAGGGTTCGATCCCCGACATTCCGGATCGAAACTCCCCCTTCAAGATAAATTTTATACCACTTGTTCCGGCACCATCGGCGCTGAACTTTCTTTTCTTGGCGGTAAATGCCCTATACATGTTAATATTGAATTTTGTTTATCCTGTAGTTTGCACGCACTGGAATGAGCTATTTACTACTTGTCGAGTAGCCCATGAACAACACGCTGGTTTTGGAAAAATGCATACTGCAGGTGCACAATATCCTACACGTTGAGTAGTTACACCCCTAAAAATGCTATGATTATATATCGAAAATTATTCTCGTTTTTAGGGGAGAAGTTGAAGCATCTAGCTCGACGACTGTCTAGTCTATTCGCCTAAATTCTATATCGGCGAATGTCGATGCAAAAAGATTTAGAAACGTCAGGAATCTAAATCCTTTCCAGACACAAACTATGATAATTTTATAATTTTTCATTGCTCACGTGCATGGACATCCAGTGCTACCAGAAAGACAAGTTCTTGATTGAATACTTGACCCACATAGCCCGCATGTGTCATTACAGGAAGCCGTTCCCCATGCAGACCATGTTCCGCCAACGGGACATGCTGTAGTGGTTGGAGCAGGTGATATTGTTGTAGTAGTAGTGGTTGTTACTGCAGCAGCATCAGCTTGAGTAGTGTTTAAGACGCATTGGAATGTGCTATTGACAATTTGGCGAGTGGCTCCAGGACAGCATGCTGGTCTAGGAAAAATGCAAAGAGCAGATCCACATGATCCTTGGTTGAGAGTGTCAGCACCGCTAAAGTGTGTTACTTAACAGCTTTTAGAAATTCTTACGTGCAAGCACATCCTAGACTAGCCGATGTGCATGTCCTATTGCTCAATAATGATCCACACATTCCACATGTATCATTACATGATGTTGCACTCCAGGCGGACCATGTCCCTCCAGCTGGACATGCTACAGTGGTAGCCGTTGTAACAGGTGCTGTTGTAGCACAAACAATTGTATTATTTATTAGTGTTCTAGTATATGGTGAACAACAATCCGGTCTGGGAAAAATGCAAACTGGTGCACCACAAGTACCAGTAATCTCGCTTGTTGCACCTCTAAAATTTTTACAGTTTTGAAATGAAAAGAAGCGATTAATATACGTGCAAGGACAGCCGTCGGCTTCAGATAAGCATGTTCTTGTTTGAGTTAAACTTCCACACATTCCACAAGTATCATTACACGTGCCAGTAGACCAAGCTGACCATGTACCTCCGGGAGGACAAGTTATAACAGTTGTGGCACATGTTGCAGAACAACAAATTTGTTGGCCAGAGGATGAGCCGCTAAACAAACATGTTTGAAGTAATTTTTTTCTAGCTTACGTGCATGGACACCCATATGGCTCGGAAGCACATGTCCTACTTCTTGTCTGTGTACCGCATCCACCACAACTAGCAGAGCAGTCGGACCAAGCTTGCCAAGGATTCCAAAGTCCGTTTCCATCTAAAATGAATATTTGTGCCGAACTTTTGAATAATTCAAACCTGGAGGACAGCATGGTGTCTGCGTCGGTGTCAGAGTCGTTGTCGGGTCTGTTGTAATTGCAACACACTCGAACATATCGTCAACTATAGCTCTTTGAAAACCAGTGCAACACGCTGCTCGTGGGAAAGCACAAGGCATGACTCCGCAATTTTCTTGTCTTGTGGAAGAACCTCTAAAACGAAAATTTTGTGCTTTTCGCCATTTTTTACTCTTACGTGCAAGCACAGCCATAGATTCCAGATAAGCATGTTCTGATTCTTGTTTGTACTCCACACATACCACAAGTATCATTACAGCTTACTATTATGTCACCCCATTCTGACCATATGCCATTTGTGGGACAGCAAGATGGACAAGTTAGGAAAGGCTCGTCGGTCGGGTACGTCTAAAGATCAAAAGTATGTAACAAAAAGGTATTCCAAGATATTAAGGGCCCAAACAAGGAATGCTGAACAAAATACGAAGGGGTTCGGTTCGCTGAATATCTATTGCCTCGGGGAAATTTCCAAAAAAATTTTCATATTCGTTAATTGTTTCTTACTATAGGTCCACATTGAAATTCTCCATTATATACTCCCACAGTCAGACCATTGCAACAGGCTTCACTTGGAAATGAACACGATTCCAAACCACATACTTCAGTTTTTGTTGATTCCCCACTAAATTTTTTATTATGAAAATGAACATAATTTTAGCTTACTAGCAACTGCAGCTGGTACTTGTACAATTTCTACTATAAACCATCACACCACACGCACCACAAGTGCCGTTACACTGTGAAGTTAACGTCCAATTACTCCACGTGCCAGTGACAGCGCATTCCTGTGTTTCAGTATCATTCCCAACACACGAACAACATTCGGATAAAGCACATGTTCGATTCCTCGTCGATGTTCCGCATTGTCCACAAGTTCCAGAACATGCCGACCATTCAGACCAATCTAACCAAACTGGTGTCATTGCTGCCCCTGTGCAAGATGCACAAGTTGGTGGAGCAGCTTCTGGAGCAGGAGTCGGTTGCGGGCCACATATAATCTCCACTAGTGTAGCATCAACTATAGCAGTGAGATTATTGCAACAAGCTGCTCTTGGATAAGTACATGGTAAAATATTGCAATTTTCGGATTTTGTTGTTGCACCACTGAAAATTATGTGGATTTATGATATAAGCAAATAAAAAATTACGTGCAAGGACATGTGGAGCCAGATAAACAAGTTCTAGTATACGTAATTTGGGCACAAGAACCACACGAATCACTACATTCATTTGCAGCAGACCAAGATGACCATATTCCATTTTGTGGGCAGCAACACGTGCTAGCAGTGGTCGTACTAGGAATAAATATTGTAGTTGTCAGCTCTTTCAATGTTGTTGTTACTGGCACTGCTGCTGTAGTAGTAGGTTTATGAGTAGTTGTAGGTTCTTGAGTTGTACTAATTATTGTTGTGGGTTCTATCGTAGTCGTTGGTTTCATAGTAGATGAAGTTGTAGGTTCTGGGGTTGTTGGCTTTGGTGTCGTTGATGTAGTGGTTGATGGTTCAGGTGTTGTACTCGTAGTTGTGCTCGGTTCAGCAGTAGTTGAAGCTGTAGTTGTAGGTTCGAGAGTAGTATTAGTCGTAGTTGTTGGCTCTCGTGTAGAGCTTGTAGTTGTAGATGGCTCGGCGGTTGTACTTGTAGTAGTGGTAGTTTCTGGAGTTGTACTAGTACTCGTAGTCGGTTCTGATGTTGTACTACTAGTTGTTTTTGGTCCTTCTGTAGTACTTGTAGTAGTGGGCTCTGAGGTTGAACTACTACTTGTAGTAGGCTCAGGAGTTGTGTTTGTCGTGGTAGTAGGCTCTGGTGTTGTGCTTGTTATAGTTGTCATTTCAACAGTTGTACTGGTGGACGTTGCAGGCTCAGTCGATGTCGTTGTTGTTGTCTCTGGCGTTGTTGTAATAGTTTGCTCTAGAGTTGTCGAAGTTGTTGTTGTGGGTTCAGGTGTAGTCGAAGTAGTAGTTGGTTCTTCTGTAGTTGATGTACTTGTAGTTGGCTTCTCTGTCGTTGTAGTACTTGTCGTATGCTCAATTGTCGTAGAGATAGTTGTAGTGGGTTCCGGCGTAATACTGGTACTAGTAGGCTCAGGAGTTGTACTTGTAGTTGTTGTAAGTTCTTGCGTCGTACTAGTCGTAGTTATAGGCTCTGATGTCGTACTTGTAGTTGTAGTAGACTCTAGAGTTGTACTAGTTGAAGTAGTCGGCTCTAATGTGGTACTTGGTGTAGCCGTAAGTTCTGTAGTAGTTGTAAAACAAGGCCCCCCTAGACAATTTGCAAAACAATCAATGCCAGGTTTTAATGGTGTTGCCGGATCTCCTTCCGTTATGTCTCCATTAACCGAATAAAGGTACCAATTCCCATCTAGCCCGCATTGAAATTCTACACTTAATGAACCATTTGCCGTTGGATAGCCGCCGTATATTGGCTAAATTGATTGAGTTGTATAATTTTGTATGTTTCGAGGGTCGTTAATCGCCCAATATGATATAATATCTATAACCCCAGTGTCGTTTTCAGACTCAGATAATGGAGGGAAACCAATCTGGTGGCACCCTTTTTAAATTTTCTTGACCAAGTCAGCCAAAACATACGAAAGGCACTTTTTCAAAAAAATGAATGATTTTTGGGCTCCCAACGATTTTAGAAAACAATTTTTCAAATGAAATCCTGGGGCCTTAATGTAGGTTTATTAGATTGAGATCCCATCAATATATTAGAAAAGAAGTTAGACTTCTAGCTTTTAACCTCTTAGAGAAAAGCTCGACCCCACGGCCCCATTTTCTGAGCCAGTGGAGAATCATCCCGGATCCCTCTAGTTACGCCACTGTACTGCTCTCGTAAAGCCTCTCTCGCCCCTTCTTCCTGATTAATTCTCTTACATAAGCTAATCCATTAGTAGTCATATAAGCATATATATCTTGATATCCACCTGATGCATAGCCAGAACATGTTGCTGTTGTTGTAGTACATCCACGACTAGTAGAGGGGGTAATAGTTTCAATTCCAATTGCAGTATAGGGTGCTGATGCGGGATTACTTGCATTGCTCATTGCTGCACAACTAGTGCTACACGTGGAAGGTGTTGTTGTAGTGGGTGCAGTAGTCGCTGCGCTACTAGTTGTTTTTAGTTCTTCTGTAGTACTTGTTGTAGTCGTGGGCTCTGCGGTTGTACTACTACTAGTGGTTGTAGTCGGCTCTGGCGTGGTGCTTGTTGTAGTTGGCTCGGGTGTTGTACTAGTTGAAGTAGTCGGCTCTAATGTGGTACTTGGTGTAGCCGTAAGTTCTGTAGTAGTTGTAAAACAAGGCCCCCCTAGACAATTTGCAAAACAATCAATGTCAGGTTTTAATGGTGTTGCCGGATCTCCTTCCGTTGTGTCTCCATTAACCGAATAAAGGTACCAATTCCCATCTAGCCCGCATTGAAATTCTACACTTAATGAACCATTTGCCGTTGGATAGCCGCCGTATACTGGCTAAATTGATTGAGTTGTATAATTTTGTAAGTTTCCAGGGTGGTTAATCGTCCAATATGATATAATATCTATAACCCCAGTGTCGTTTTTTCAGATTGTTTTTTGCCAAAACAGCCCATATAGGTAAAATCATGCGAAAAATCGATTGCGCGCATTCTCGAAGCGTGAAAACGCTTCTTTGACCCTGATTCAGGGAAAGTGGTGGGGTGTATTGAAGCGAAAATCAAATATTTTCGGATTTTTATGAGAAAACCGTTGATTCTTAGGTTTTTCTAGGCGGGCAATTGATTGCACGCACTCCTGAACCGTGAACACGCTTTCTTGGCCATGGGTCAGAGAAGAGATCGGTGTCTTAAAGCGAAAATCAATTTTTTAGTTTTTTCAGTTACGCCACTGTACTGCACTCGTAAAGCCCCTCTCGCCCCTTCTTCCTGATTAATTCTCTTACATAAGCTAATTCATTAGTTGCCATATAAGCATATATATCTTGATATCCACCTGATGCATAGCCAGAACATGTTGCAGTTGTAAGACATCCACTACTAGTAGAGGGGGTAATAGTTTCAATTCCAATTGTAGTATAAGGTGCTGTTGCAGGATTATTCGCATTGCTCATTGCTATACAGCTAGTAGTGCTACACGCTGAAGTTGTTGCAGTGGGTGTAGTAGTACTAGTTGTTTTTGATTCTTCTGTAGTACTTGTTGTAGTCGTGGGCTCTGCGGTTGTACTACTACTAGTGGTCGTAGTCGGCTCCGGCGTGGTGCTTGTTGACGTAGTTGGCTCGGGCGTTGTACTAGTACTTGTAGTAGGCTCAGGAGTTGTACTAGTTGAAGTAGTCGGCTCCAGTGTGGTACTTGGTGTAGTCGTAAGTTCTGTAGTAGTTGTAAAACAAGGCCCCCCTAGACAATTTGCAAAACAATCAATGCCAGGTTTTAATGGTGTTGCCGGATCTCCTTCCGTTATGTCTCCATTAACCGAATAAAGGTACCAATTCCCATCTACCCCGCATTGAAATTCTGCACTTAATGCACCATTTGCCGTGGGATAGCCGCCGTATATTGGCTAAATTGATTGAGTTGTATAATTTTGTATGTTTCGAGGGTCGTTAATCGCCCAATATGATATAATATCTATAACCCCAGTGTCGTTTTCAGACTCAGATAATGGAGGGAAACCAATCTGGTGGCACCCTTTTTAACAATATAAGGGTGCCTGTAACTAGTCGGTTTTTTGAAACTTTGCATAATTATGGGCACAATGGGCCCAAAATAAAAATTTTTTTGTCTCTACACATGGTTTTGCGGCCTATCTAGTTGGCTATATATGTTAAACCTGTGTATTTAGTAAAATAGGCATAACTTCTTTTAGGAATTGTTTTGAGAAACGGTTGACCACTCATGAGAAAGGTAGTGATCTGCCCTACAACTTTTATGTAGACATCTATAGCAAGTTTTCGCTTTAATAAATAGTTATACTCCAATTTATGAGGATAACCTGATTTTCTGCCCGGATTTTTGAAAAAAGATCAACTTTCGTCACAAAAAATGCTCTGATTTTATCATTTTTCACCCGTTTTCGATAAAACTTTTTTCGGTAGTGGGTAAGAGTGTATGCTGAATACGATGTTTCGCTCTTTTTGAGCAAAACTCATGTTTTCGTGTCAATATACAGACTTTTTTTTAAAAATTGGTGTTTTTTAATGTTGCAAATGAATTTTACAATGTCGATATTTGGTTATAGAAGTCGAATTTTGACGAAATTTTCGACCTTAGGGTTTTTCTAGTAGGGGAATCGATTGCAATCATTTTCGAGACATGAAAAAATTTCTTTAACCCTGATTCAGGGAATACAAATTTTTGAGCCATTTTAGGGGTATAAAAAACTCCAATTTTTTGAAAAAGTCTGGATATTGACGAAAACATGAGTTTCGCTCAAAAAGGCCGATTGGATCGTATTCAGCATACACTCTTACCCACTACTGAAAAAGTTTCATTAGAAACGAGCGAAAAATTCGATTTTAGATGTATTTTTTGAGCGGCAACAACAAATGTTACAACCCAATAAATTGTTGCCGCCCGAAAATACATCGAAAATCCGATTTTTCGCTCGTTTTTAATGAAATTTTTTCCATCAAGAAATTAGTCTTCTAGCTTTTAACCTCCTAGAGAAAAGCTCGATCCCTTTTAGGCCCCACCGGTCCCCGCGGCCCCATTTTCAGAGCATGTGGAGAATCATCTCAGATTCCTCTAGTTACGCCACTGTACTTCGCTCGTAAAACCCATCTCCCCCCTTCTTCCCGATTAATTCTCTTACATAAGCTAATCCATTAGTAGCCATATAAGCATATATATCTTGATATCCACCTGATGCATAGCCAGAACATGTTGCAGTTGTAAGACATCCACCACTAGTAGAGGGGGTAATAGTTTCAATTCCCATTGTAGTATAAGGTGCTGTTGCAGGATTATTCGCATTGCTCATTGCTATACAGCTAGTAGTGCTACACGCTGAAGTTGTTGCAGTGGGTGTAGTAGTACTAGTTGTTTTTGGTTCTTCTGTAGTACTTGTTGTAGTCGTGGGCTCCGCGGTTGTACTAGTGGTCGTGGTCGGCTCCGGCGTGGTGCTTGTTGTAGTTGGCTCGGGCGTTGTACTAGTTGAAGTAGTCGGCTCCAGTGTGGTACTTGGTGTAGTCGTAAGTTCTGTAGTAGTTGTAAAACAAGGCCCCCCTGGACATAGTGCAAAACAATCAATGCCAGGTTTTAATGGTGTTGTCGGATCTGCTTGCGTTGTGTCTCCATTAACCGAATAAAGGTACCAATTCCCATCTAGCCCGCATTTAAATTTTGCACTTAATGCACCATTTGCCGTTGGATAGCCGCCGTATATTAGCTAAATTGATTGAGTTGTATAGTTTTGTATGTTTCGAGGGTGGTCTATCGTCCAATATGATATAACATCTATAACCCCAGTGTCGTTTTCAGATTCCGAGAATGGAGGGAAATAACTAAGTCTGGGGGCACCCTTTTTAAATTTTCTTTAACCAGGTCAGCCAAAACATATGAAGGACCTTTAGGATTTTTATGACTTTCAATCGGAATGGGATGGATGGGGGAATTAAGGGCGTATCTAGGTTCAAATTTAGGGGGGCAC
This sequence comes from Acrobeloides nanus, assembly GCA_900406225.1. Taxonomy (NCBI): domain Eukaryota; kingdom Metazoa; phylum Nematoda; class Chromadorea; order Rhabditida; family Cephalobidae; genus Acrobeloides; species Acrobeloides nanus. The sequence continues at coordinate 8,193 of OZJO01025797.1, read as the reverse complement.
TTTTAAAAATTGAAAAATCATTTTTTCTATTTCGGCGGGTGGTCTACGGACCCATCCCCTTAGCTAATCTAATATGGGGAATCACATCAGATCCCTCTAGTTACGCGATTATACTCTGCTTGTAAGGCCCCTCTCGTACCCTTCTTCCTGATTAATTCTCTTACATAAGTTGATCCACTAGTAACCATATAAGCATATATATCTTGTTGTCCACCATTTACATAACCAGAACATGTTACTGTTGTTGTAGTACATCCCCCACTAGTAGAGGGGGTAATAGTTTCAATTCCAATTGCAGTATAAGGTGCTAATGCAGGATTACTCGCATTGTTCATTGCTGTACAGATAGTGCTACACGTTGAAGGTGTTGTTGAAGGAGAGGGTGTAGTCGTAGTAGGCTCCGGTGTGGTGCTTGTTGATGTAGTTGGCTCGGGCGTTGTACTAGTACTTGTCGTATGCTCAAGTGTCGTAGAGATAGTTGTAGTGGGTTCTGGTGTAGTACTGGTACTAGTTGTAGGCTCAGGAGTTGTACTAGTTGAAGTAGTCGGCTCCAGTGTGGTACTTGGTGTAGTCGTAAGTTCTGTAGTAGTTGTAAAACAAGGCCCCCCTGGACATAGTGCAAAACAATCAATGCCAGGTTTTAATGGTGTTGCCGGATCTGCTTGCGTTGTGTCTCCATTAACCGAATAAAGGTACCAATTCCCATCTAGCCCGCATTGAAATTCTGCACTTAGTGCACCATTTGCCGTTGGATAGCCGCCGTATATTAGCTAAATTGATTGAGTTGTATAATTTTGTATGTTTCGAGAGTGGTTAATCGCCCAAAACCCCTCTCGTACCCTTCTTCCTGACTAATTTGCTTACATAAGTTGATCCACCAGTAACCATATAAGCATATATATCTTGTTGTCCACCATTTACATAGCCAGAGCATGTTACTGTTGTTGTAGTACATCCACCACTAGTAGAGGGGGTAATAGTTTCAATTCCAATTGCAGTATAAGGTGCTGATGCGGGATTACTCGCATTGTTCATTGCTGTACAGATAGTGCTACAAGTTGAAGGTGTTGTTGTAGTGGGTGTAGAAGTCTCAGCTATAAAAAACAAAGTTAGTTGACCTCATAAATATTCTTCTTGCATGATTGACAAAATTAGACTCAACTCACATACTGTAATTGATACGCTCTCGATTCTCATTTTATTGTTCGAGCCAACTAGGACCTATAACTGACAGTCCTTTGGTCCTTATGGAACACCAATTTATCCTATATTTGTGTGTTCAAATATGGTCTTACTTGTTGAAGTAGCCAAACAAGGTTCTGGACTTGGACATACCACTCCAACTCCACAACTTGCCTCACAATAAATTGTATTTGCTATTTTAAAATTATCCACAAGCCATGTTCCATCACCTCCACACTCAATTGTCATCTCTACTGGACCTTGGCCTGCTGCGAATTCTGTTTGAGTCTAGATTTTTCTTCATTTTTAAAAAATAACTCATATATATTTCTTACTATCACTCCGTTTTCAAGAAGTTGAACAAACATTGTTGTTGTAACACTTCCTCCTGTACATGTTACTACTGCTGTATTACACGTTTGATTATTAGAATAAGTAGTGCACAACTGCCCGGGATATGTATCAGCAGTTGAAGGAAAGGGATTACCACCGTCTATTATAAAGGAACACATAGTTCCGCAACTGCTTGAAGTGGTCATTTCTGGGGTTGTTGATGTGATTATAGCTGTTGTAGTTGTAGTTGGACAAAAAGATGGATCTGGAGAAGGACAAGTTGTAGGGCAATCAGCATCACAATAGACAAGATTTGTTAAAGGAAATTGTGTATTGCCCACAAGATACCAGTTGTTGTCTTGGCCACATACTAATTCTTGTACTATAGGGCCTATGCCAATTACGCCTGTAGTAAGTTCCTAAAAGTGAGACTTGGTATTGTAGTGGCTAGGGAAAATGGGAATGCANTGTGTATTGCCCACAAGATACCAGTTGTTGTCTTGGCCACATACTAATTCTTGTACTATAGGGCCTATGCCAATTACGCCTGTAGTAAGTTCCTAAAAGTGAGACTTGGTATTGTAGTGGCTAGGGAAAATGGGAATGCAGCCAATGCTCTAGTGGTTCAGCCACTAGAGTTCATAGAATAATACTACGTAGCAGTGACTCCAACCCAACTCCGCTTGGAAAAGGGAGGTGTTGTGGTAGGTGAGAATGATGGAAAGTAAATTAACCATCCAAGTGAATAAAGCTAACTTAAAGAAGACCAGACAAAAGCGAAACTAAGGACGGAAGACCGGGCTACAAGAGCTGGAGCAACCAAAAGCCGGGGGGGGAGGAGGAGGTAAGGTTTGGTATGCCACAAACACCCAAATTTTATTAAATTGGTAAATAATCTACCGCAATAGTTCCATCTGTTAGCTCAACATCCATATTAATAGTTCCAGTTGAAACATACCCATAGCAATAAGCTGTAGTTTGAAGACAGCCATTACTAGTGGTTGTTTCAAAACAAAGATTACCCGTAGAACTGGAACCTTGAGCATGCCCAGCATTTTGCAGAGATTGACAAGTATTACTACATGAAGTAAAGGATCTCTAAAATTTTACATAAAAATAAACTTTATATTTACTTTAAAGCGACTATTAGGCTTATGAACAAGAGTTTGAGTAGTAGAAATATTTGGAATAAACTTTATCTAAAATTCAAAGAGCATGACTTTTTTGAGTTTGCAAAAATAAGTACCAAATTTTCATCCTTAGAGGATTGGGTAATAAAAGAGATAAAATAATCATAAATATTATTAAAAGTAATAAGTGCTTGTATGGGATGAGTAAAGCCTCCGAGAAAGGCGATTAAGAAAAGTGACCATTCCCATTTGACTCTCATAAGATACAATTCTTTGAGATTAAATCTAAATTTTTATACAGAAATATTTGACAAAAATTTTTGGGGGTTAAAGAAAGTTTTTAGGGGGAAATAGACAGCACACGAACCAATCCCCTCTTCCGTGGCGTAGGGAAGAGGCAATGGGGGAGGGGGAGCAGGTGTCCCTTGGCTGCTGTTGTGGTATGCACCGCATGCTGGATGGCCATAAAAGGCTCCTAAATGGCATGAGAGGCGTAGGGATATGGGTCTATGGAATTTACCCAAAAAGTTCATTTTTTCCTAAACAACATAAAGTCCTTTATGAGTAGGAGTTTTAAAAAAATATTACTAGGGGAGCCTGCTCCCTTGCCTACACCACTGCTGTCCCTTCTCCCCACCAACTGAGAGCGATGAGGTTTGGGAAAGTATGAATGTACCGGCACCGTTACATCGGCTCCGTGCAGATAATGCACATCACTGGAACGCCTATAACAAAAAAAATCGTCAGCTAAAAAAACAAAGAGAGGATTAGAAATTTTAGAAGGCTAAATATAAAATCCGGATTCCGGAAGTTAAACAGCTTCAATAAATGCTATATTAATAAAGCTTTTCAAATGATGCTGATGCTTCTATTTTGGATTTAAAAAATGTCTAGATCGACCTTTTTCATTTTTCGAGGTTCCTGTCGCACAAAAAATGATCCAAAGCTATTGAATCTGTCAATCCAATACAAAAATGCATCCATCCCACACAAGCGTTCGCGCTTTTCCATTGTGCATTTTTCGTTATTTCCTCTAATTCTATTTATTGTTGAGGAATATTTGTTTTATTTCGGCAAATTTTTTGAGCTTATGTGGACAGCTGAAAAGATTCTATGAATTCAGATATGTATTTCTATAATATTTATAACTTTCAAATAAGATGGACTGCTTTTAAATATTCATTCAAATGCTTTTAGCATATAGTTTATCCCCTGAGGACCGATCGAGACATTGATACATCTGGGTAGTATAACTGATGTAGATTACGAAAAACCAAAAATCCAGTCAAAAAACATGTTTCTAAAAATATTTAGGGGCTTCTACATATTTACATATGAGTGTAAAAAATATCATATTTATAATGGCCATATCTCTTGATAGGAATTGAGAAGTCGTTGACCACTCATGTGAAAGCTGGAAATCTGCCCTACAACTTTTATATAGATACCTATATAGGGACCGTCACGCATTTTCGGAACTCGAAAGTTTGATAAGAAAACCACCCCAAATTCGTTTTAGAATCGAAATCTGTGCNTAGAAATTGATTTGAGAAATGGTTGACCACTCATGAGAAAGCTGGAAATCAGCGCTACAACTTTTATATAGATACCTATAGCAAGTTTTCGTTTCAATAAAAAGTTATACTCCAATCTTTGAGCATGCCTCGATTTTTCGACCGGAGTTTTGGCAAAGATCGACATTTTTGACTATGTTACGAGGGTTTTCAGCCAAAGTGGTTGTTACAAAATATGCAGTCCAGATGCCCAGGAAAATTTTGGTATATTGGGTTTGGTATGTTAGTACAGAAGTTTTTTTGAGTTAAAGCTAATTTATTCTTGAAAAATGATGATTTTTTCGATGTCGAGCGTAACAAGACCCCAAAACCTATGTTAACTTATTTCACTTTTGCCAAAAAAATGAGTTGTTTTACCGTTTTGGGCCAATTTATTCTTGAAAAATGGTGATTTTTTCGATATGTCTAGTCTAATATTATGTGAACCCAATAAATAGTTACTACTTTATTTTCCCTCATATACAACTAGAGACCGGAAAACTGGAGATTTTTTATCTTTAAGTTAAAAATCGTAAGTGAGATGTCATTTCAAACGAAATTTTATGGGAAACAACTTTGTGGAAATCATTTTTCCCGGTAAAATCATTTTGGAGGTCAAAAAAATTCCCCGGGAAAACCGGAGTCTCGGTTTACGATCGCTACGTACAACATCATACAATAACACATATAACTCCCTTTTGAGCCACGTGTCTTTTTTGGCTTGTCTACGTGGGGTGAAGCAGATCTGGCACTCCTCTTCATGTTTGCAATCGTGCAAGACAAAACATACAAATATTTTAATTCTTTGCATTGATTTGGTTTAATGATCGATGTCCAAAGTCTGAAAAATAAGCCGATCTCCTTTAAATCCATATTTAGAAATCCTTTAGGTGCTATTTACCAATGTTTCACTCCATCGTAGTTGATGTATCTATATATTTTTATTGAAATTTTCTGATCAAGGTCATATGATCAAAGGTTTCTTTGCCATTTTGTTTCCATGTAGACCGTGTTCAATTGTTTGTTTTCAAGCCAATTCATATGCTATGTCAAATATATTTCGTGTGTTGAACAAGGTCGACATTGAAAAAAATTGGCATAGAAATCTCTGATCATATAACCTTGTTGATCAGAAAATTTAAATAAAAATATATAGAAAAAAATTTTTGCTCCATTTTTTGTAAAAGAATTTTTGAAAATCAAAATTTTGCCCTAGTGGGATCGAACCTGCGGGCCCAACGTTGCCTAACTTGCCAGATCGGACGAGTGGCGTCCTGGACCACTTGACCATTGTCCCGGACTTTTTTCCCGTTGGTGNATCAAAATTTTTGCCCTAGTGGGATCGAACCTGCGGGCCCAACGTTGCCTAACTTGCCAGATCGGACGAGTGGCGTCCTGGACCACTTGACCATCGTCCCGGACTTTTTTCCCGTTGGTGGCGGAAATGGACTTTACATCAACTACGATGGAGTGAAACATTGGTAAATGGCATGTAAAGGATTTCTGAATATGGATTTAAAGGAACCAACTTATTGTTCAGACTTTGGACATCGATTATTAAACCAAATCAATCCAAAAAATTTAAATATTAGGTTGGAAACTAAGTTTTAAGACTCGTATTAAAAATCAAAATTTTACTGAACAAAAAATGAACAAAATAACAAATAACTAATAATCAAAGTATTCTCCGCCAGATTCTATCACTTTTTTTCATTGTTCTTCGAGTTGGTGGATCCCACGGCGGTACCATTCTCGGTTCTTAGAATCAAAGAATTCAGTAAGAGATTGGCGCATTTCTTCGATCGTTCTGAACTTTTTTCCTCGCAACCAGTGTTCCAACGATTGGAATAGGTAGAAGTCGCTTGGGGAAAGGTCCGGGCTGTACGGCGGGTGCTCCAGATGCTCCCAAAAAATGGCTGCATTCAAAATCTTCGGCCAACATGCGCGTAGTCATCGACAGATGGGCTTCGACAGCGACTCGGTTGACTTCCCGAGGACGTCCGGAACTTTTTTTGTTCAATATCCATTTTGTTGCTTCGGAACTTCGAATACCACAAATAAGCTGTCGCTTTAGACACAGTTCCATTCCCTTTGGCTCGATTGAATTTGTCCATGGCCTCTTTTGCGCTGTGACCCAGCTCAAACTCAAATTTCAGTAGTTCGCGAATAATGCCTCTATTTTTTCCATTTTGCTGAAAAAANGATTGATGTTGTCCATGGCCTCTTTTGCGCTGTGACCCAGCTCAAACTCAAATTTCAGTAGTTCGCGAATAATGCCTCTATTTTTTTCCATTTTGCTGAAAAAAAGTGAAATTTTATATAAAAATGATAGTTCAAAGAATAATTGAGAAAACTGTATACAAATTTTTTCGTTTTTTTGATTTTTAATACGAGTCTTAAAACTTAGTTTCCAACCTAATATTTGTATATTTTGTCTTGCACGATGGCATGAAGAGGAGTACCAGATCTGCCTCACTCACGCAGACAAGCCAGAAAAGGCAATGTGACTCAAAATGGAGTTATATATGGTGTTGTAAGATGTTGTATATGTAGAAATCGTAAACCGAGGCCCTGGTTTTCCCGGAGAATTTTTTTGACTCCCATATGATCAAAAATTTCTCAAAAAGGTCATATGATCAGAAACTTCTTAGCCAATTTTTTTTCATGTAGACCTTGTTCTATTGTTTGTTTTCAAACCAATTCATATGCTTGTCAAACAGACTCCGTGCACCGACAAGATTTCGGTTGTTTCCAGTTAGACGTGAAGCTGATTAAATAAAGTTATAAATGAAGGCATTTTAGGACAAGAATATATGAATTATGATCATGCTTAAAATGGAATGAAGCATGAAATTATTGAAAGGAAATAAGAATTATGCTTATATTAAAAAAATGTGTTTCGTTTTTGGTTGTGTACTTTATGTTATCTCTTGATTATTTTATAGAAAAAAATTTTTTTTTACCCAAAATGATCATTTCCCAAGAAACACAGGGGGACCTTTATGATTAGGGATTTAAAAAAATTTCGGACACTAGGAGCTACCTCCCCTCCCCAGAACTTAGCTAGAAGGGATGCACCGGGGCACCCCTTTTTGTCAAAATTTCAAACAAGAGGATGAAAAAATGTCAAATAAAAATGACGTTTTTTCCTATTTTCGAAAAAATTGTTCTTCAAAAATAACTTCAGAAAAAGCCCCTCCATTCCTGGCGACCAACTACGTCTTTGCTCCCTCCTTTGACTACGCCACTGGCACCCTAGCCTTGGATACACCTATTGGCCCCATGAGTGGTTGACGAACTCGAGGGAGCCTAATATCATATAAGACCGCCGTAATTAAAAGATTTAGTAAATCCCTCCCCCAAATGACTATTTTACAACTTATAGATTTTATTGAAGCCCTGGGGACCCAGATCAGGATCATACATGCGCAACTATGGTAAAGAGTGATAAAATTTTACCAGGGGATGTCGTATGGGTTTTTGAAGGGGATGTCGATTGTCGTAGGGGTTTGAGGGTATGATGGGCGTCCCGGGTTAAAAAGGAATATTGTATAGCTAGAATTTCATAAATTCCAAGGTCCCTATATCATGATTTTTCACCAAAGTTTTCCGTTTTTTCAACAAAAAATATTATTTTCCTGGATAAAAAATATATTATTTTGGAAAATATTTATTTTCCTGACATTCATTGTCATTTTAAATGTTAATGTTCAAAAAACAAAAAAATGTATACGTCAAAAAGAAAATAAAACGTCAAAAATCCGCCTAAACAAAAATAAACATAACAAAATTTATACGATATTAAAAAATTCAAATATTAGATTGTAAAATAAATTCGCGTGATTTTTATTTTCTTGTTTTTTAATTACTGTAATAGGCGATTTCAGTAAACTACAGGGTACCTTAAAAGGGGGGACTACTTTAGGATCAGATCTCGACCAAAAAATTTTTTTTGAAATGGCGATTCTAGGGGTAAAAAAAATGCGAAAAATTGA
>OZJO01025792.1:0-15930 GCA_900406225.1 Acrobeloides nanus | reverse complement strand
GCAATTATCTCGAAAACTACAACGATTCAGAACATGCCGTAAAAACAAAAAATGCTTCATTTTTCATGATCTTTCCGAATATATCATTTTTTCATATGGTTGTAAATTACTGGACTGGTCCTTTAAGCCTAAGCCTACGCCCAAGCTACTTCACTGAATGTAAAAACAAATGTATTTACTTCCGTATTCATTATCCATTTATCCGGATGTTTAGCGTGTATATGCTCAGGAACGGTATAGTTGATTTTAAATTGTACATCATCATACCAATGAATGGCAATTCCATCAACAAATGATGCAGCCGTTTGATCAGCGAGTACCTAAAATTCTTACATTATAGCTATTATAATCCAAGATGGCTTGCTCATTTTTGCGAAGCCCTTGTTACTTACTGTATCCGTATAATTTTCTGCATTGTTTCGATTGAAATCCCAAATCATAATCTTTAGATCTTTTGTTAGTGCATTCTTCCTAAGCTTAGGTCCTAGGAAATATTTTATAAAGTCTCTAAAAATTTACACTTTAACATAGAATTATTATTATAGGAGCCGTCCAAATATCACGTGAGCAGTTTTGCGACTTTTTAAACTACCCCCTACCCTTTGTGAGTAAGCGTGAGCAAAGGCCAGACTACCCTTACCCCTAACTGCTCATGTGATATCTGGACGGCCTCATAGAGAAACCTTTCTTTTTCAGGTACCAAAATCATTCCTGGAGTCATTCCGTTATACGGCTCGTTTTGTATGGTTACTCCCCAGAATGTTATATTATATTTAGCATGTTCTTCGAAAAATCTAAAAAAGTATTATGGCTGCTGTGTACTTCAAGATCAAATGGGCTAACAAGTGTCAGAGCTGTAAAATCGATTTTTCCTCAAACTTAACAGGAAGTTGTTAGGTTATGTCTACTTATTTAAAAAATATTTTTGTTTCGTGCCCGTGAAGCTTATATAGAAAGATAAATCAATGAAAACTTTTGTCGATTATAACATCATCAATTTGTAAAACTTACTAAAAACATGTCAAGTTAGTCTAGTGGTAAGCCTCTCGCTTACAGCTATATAAGACCAAAGTTCGGCTCTCTCTTGAGTCGTTTTGTTTTTGCATGCATAAATATTTTTTGTATTTGTAAAAAATTATAATAATTTTTTACAAAATAAAAACAAATAAAAAATATTTATGCATGCAAAAACAAATCGACTCAAGAGGGAGCCGAACTTTGGTCATATATGCAGTAAGCTAGAGGTTTACCACTCGACTAACTTGACATGTTTTTAGTAAGTTTACAAATTGATAATGTTACAATCGACAAAAGTTTTCATTGATTTATCCCTATATAAGCTTCACAGGCATTTTTTTGATAAGTAGACAAGTCTAACAACTTCCTGTAAGCTTGGAGAAAAATCGATTTTACAGTTCTGGCACTTCCCTTGTAAGTTGAATGCAGAGTAAGATTTTTAGGGTCAGCTAGAAATGGTACTACTACTGGAGGATGAGTGGTATCTCAGATCAATCATGGCTCAAAACGTTTTGTGTATCTCAACACAGATTTATGACTAAACCCTCCATCATTACCAAGATCTAGGCTTTCTTACCTATAAAAATAATTTGCATAAGTATTCCAATATGCTGAATCATTTCCCGCAAATGATCCCCTAATAACTGCATCTGATTGTCCCGATATGTTGGTATTGTTTTTCATCCAAGCTGGTGGTGACCATGGGCTTCCAAAAAGCTTTAGGTTATTACCAGCGAATGATTGAGCCAATTGTATAGCGGGAATCTAAAAAAGAGGAAGTGAAAAATAGATAAATTTAGGGGACTAGCTTCATTTCCGGTTTATGCTAACACAGGACTAACAAACCTTGGGTTATACAGGGCTATCTAACCTAACCCAGGGTTAAGCTTAGCCCTGATTTAATCCTGTAAGCTGAAACTAACCCCTATAACCTACTTTATATGCAATATCCTCTAATTCGTCTAACTTAAAATAAGTTAAGTTAAAATCTGTACAATTCTGTGAAACACCCGGGCAATCGTCATAAGAATAGCCTTTTATTGAAAAATCAGAAGCCGCTAAGGTTACTCGGCAAGTTGTATAACCATTTCCTAAAAAACGTTTTGTGTATCTCAATTTTTCATACCAATCAATGGCTCGACCCTCTCGCTAGGGGAGGCAGTCATATAAAAAGTACTCAAAAATTGCGATTTTTTGGTAATTTTTTTAAACTTGGGGTGGGGGATAAAATGTAAATAGTATCCTCAAAAATGTCGATTTTTCGATCGAAAATCGACTAAAAATAGCTATTTTTATGTTAAAAATCGCTTTAATCAGGGTGCGAAAAAAAGGGTGGTACGACTCCCACCCACCCGGGGTGGTACCACATGGGTGATGGTGGGTGGTTCCACCCACACCATCAATCTGAGTCCGAATTCTGATTCGAATTCTAAATCCGGATTCCGATTCTAGATTCAGAATCTGAATTCCGGATTCGGATTCTGAATTCAGATTCTGGATACGGATTAGGATTCTGAAACTGGATTCTGAATCCGAATTCTGATTTAGGATTCGGACTCTGCGTCCAGATTATGATTTCGGATTCTGAACCCCAATTCAGAATCGAAATCCGGACCGAAAAAACTAGGCAATATAGTCAAAAAGATTAGATGGGTGGTGTAGGTGGAACCACCCGCCACCACTCACCACCCCGAGTGGTATTACCCGGGGTGGTGGGTGGTACCACTCTTTCGCCCTCTGCTTTAAAAACACATTTTTATTTCAAAAATCGTCATTTTGGAGAAATTTTGAGCAAAAAATCATCATTTATAGTGATTTTGAGCCATAATTGATGATTTTAGAGCGATTCTAAGCCAAGAATTACCATTTTTGAGCCAAAAATCGTCATTTTTGAGCGACTTTGAGCCCAAAAAGTCGTCATTTTTTGATCGATTTTGATCCAAAAATGACGATTTTTGGTCAAAAATGGTCATGTTTTATGATTTTTTAGATTCTTGGAAAAAACATAAAGACCCACCAAGGGATAATTTTTTCTTTCGGTCAGGTAAGGGGCGGTCGCACCTAACACTTCTGGCTATGAAACTTATACCTGTTTGCCCAAAATAAGAGTTCATTAGGTTGATCCTAGACCCATTAGCTAGCTTCATAATATTGTATGATGCTGTTCCGGTAAACGCCCCGCCAAACCCATGAATTTGTTGGTATTTTATAGAAGAATCAATAGTAATAACAATATCATTACTATCTAAAAACAACTATTATGTCGTTTTATAGATTAACAGTAAAAATACTTGCTGAATCAGTTGTAAGATCGAACTGTTCTGTATGAAAACGTTGCCCACTCAAAGACGATCTGTATATAGCAACTTTGTTATTTTGCAAATTATTTAATTGTGGTAAGTCATCGCAATATGTTGAATTACAGACACAAACAAGACCGGCGGGGTTGTTATTGGTGATGTCGGCAGCATTTTTTAGAATGCATGGATTTTGAGAGGTAGTGGCTAAAAGAAGTATGTTCAAAGGTGGGACAACATGAACACCCTAGACCCCAGTCCCCCTCCCAAAATTACGACACTGGTCCTACCAACCTAGAAATGGTTGAGAGGCCCCTCAGCCATTTTGTTAGTGCCAGCCCCGGGCCGAGTCCCCGATAAGGGGCTTATGCACTAAGGGCCGGCCTGAGATTCGGGGCCGGCGAAAGCCTAGCTTTGACCTCTGAGTCGGCTCAAAAAACCCCCTTCGACTCAAAAGACGAATCGATATGTTTTTGGAAAAATGTGCGCGATCTTTTGTTTTTTTGGTGGTTTAAGGCAAGATGTTGCTCATAAATAGTTTTTTTCGAAAAATTTTTGGGCAAAAATTCGCATTTTTTCAAAAAATTGGTCAAACAATGGTTATTTTTTACCTGTTTTTATAAAACTCGGGGTAGGGTTGTTGTACGGGTGGCAAAATCAACCAATAGTATGTGATCGAGATGTTGAGTTGATAGCAGAGTCGTGGGAATGAGTTGATACCAGAGCCGTCAAAACAGCAGGGAGACCCTTTGGATGTTTTTAACTTTTTGGGGATTAAGGGGGTCGCGCCCTATATGGGAGCTACGGTCCTAGTTGAGACAGTGATTTCTTACCCCGACTTTTCCCAAAAACTTACCCACCACCCCAAGTTATATCATCCCAATAGATAAAAAGAAAATGCAAAAAAAGTTTATTAAATTCACCTTGTATAACTCCATATAAAATAATAAGACTCAAATATTCTTTCATTTTATTTTATGACCAATAAATTTTGGCCTATATTGAAAAGTAAATTTACAGAAGCACGTTTCAAGAGGCACGGTTTTCTTATCAGTCTCGGCTAATCTATAATAATTCACTTTGGGATTCTGTTTGGAATGTTCATAATCTCATAATTGAGATACATAGACTGCATATTAAATGCCTTTAATCATGCTATTTGATTTAACATCAGAGAACATTGTCGGTTGATCCCCTCACCCTATTGAAGTTCACGTGATTTCAAAAGTCATAAATCTTATCGAAAATAGTGTTTCAAAACATGTTTATTCAAAATTTTGGATATTAAAAGCCTAATTTTGAAAAAAAACCGCATCGAAAAAGCCAAAAAAAGGTGCACAAGGGGGGTTAATGAGTTTCTACGATTTCTACATTTGCTGTTCAAAGAAAAGCTCTAATAAATCTCTTTATTTAATTTTAAAAAGAATAAATAAACAACTTTTAAAATATTGTGTGCGAAGTAATTTTTGATTCTCACAAAAATATCAAAATGATTAAAAACATTTTTTTGTTGAAAAATTAGAATTAGAACTAAATAAAAGAGCTAATATAGGTAAAAAATAGAGAGGATCAAATAGCAGATTTTCTTAAAAATTTATCACAAAAACAAGCAATTCTATAAAAAGGGAAAGCTAATTCGGTTTAGGTGCCGTACTTAATGTGGTCTCAACTCGAAAATTTTTATTTCTCAAAATTTCGTTAAAAATGACCCCATAGAGTGTATTTTATTCGAGGAATCGATTACGAGCATTCCCGAAGCGTGAAAACGATTCCCTGGCCTTGATTCAGGGAAGGGGATGGGTGTATTGAAACTACAAGGAATTAATTCGGGAATTTAATTCCTTTAGTTTCAATACACCCACTCCATTCCTGAATCAGGGCCAGGAAACCGTTTTCACGCTTCGGGAATGCTCGCAATCGATTCCTCGCATAAAAATACCTATGGAGCCATTTTTGAGAAAATTTTGAGAAAGAGAAATTTTCAAGTTGAGACCACGTTAAGTGCGGCACCTAAACCGAACTAGCTCCCAAAGAGATCAATAAAATACTAAGGACATAGGCCTAACAAGGGACATTCACCAAGTGATACTCCCAGATTAGGCTATAACGAACATTATCTAAGTGTTTTTAGAAAAAGTTGAAAATTTTTGAAAAAATTGATTTTTTGGGGTCTATCCATGGGGGTTCGATTTTTCCAAAAAAAATTTTGGAAAAATCGAACAATATTAACCAGTGGCAAAAATGGGGCATACACAATAACGGAACGAATCGACGGAACACAAAAACGAGAAGACAAGAATGGGACGATTTTTTTCTTTAGATCTCAGCTCCTTTAAGGAATTGTTAGATAGAATAAAAGACTTTTTTTCTCAATTTTTTATCCTGAGTAAAAAAGTCTTTGTTCCATATCAAAATTCCTTTTAGGAGCTGAGATCTGAAATCGTCCTGTTTTTGTTGTCTTGTCATTCTGTTATTGTTCATTCCGTTTTTGTGTTGTTTGAACGATCGTTCCATTCCATGTATGCCAAAAATTGTTTTCCCAAAATTATAACAAAATATTTTAATTCGGAGATGATTTCACATGAGAAAAATGAGTCTTGATAGTAAAAAGATTCGATGCTTTTGAGTTGTCTTTCTTGCCAAAAGGATTTCTTATAAGTTCAATCATTGCTCTTCTCATCGAACGATTGATAAAGATATAGGCAAAAACTGCGCCACCTAGAATTCAAAAATTAGCTAAAAAGACCATAGATAAAATAAAACTAACCATGACTCGCTTGCCAAGTAAAATGTGCTAGAGTCATTAAAAAATGTGGGGTTTCGAAATATTGCATGTACATATAGACAATTGCTGTGACCATGAGAAGGAAACAAATGATGAGGGATTGTAGAATCATCTAGAAATGGTACATTTGTGGTAAAAATAAGGGAAATATGGGTAACAAGGAAATCAATTGACATGATATCTTCAGATTTTGATGAAACCTAGTTAGCAGTGTTGTCCCGTGTACACATGTGTTGTGTTTTTCGGTGCTATGAATTTTTCCTTAAGTCCAAATCTAAATCCGATCGCATTTTTACTAATAAATGTGGGGGAATCTTTTTAGCATCATATTCTCTCTTATAGACTTAATCCTGGATAGTCTACCATACAAATCAGCCCTATATAGGCTTATATAGACAATCCTATAGAAAATCGAACAAGCGCCATTGACTGATAATTTTGTGATTTCTCCTTAACTCGGGTATGGCGAACAAAGCTAGCTAGATTTCATCAAAATCTGAGGGTATCATGTCGATCGGTTTCCTTGTAAGAAATAATCATAAAAAAGATTTGACCTGTTTTTGTAGCAAACTTATTTGTGCCGTGCCTGATTTCTTAGTTTTTATTACTAAAACAACGCACATAACCGTATACAATGCTGGATATGCTACAACAATTATTGCATTATTTACCACCATAATCATGTTTTGATACTAAAATTTGCTTTTCAAAATGCTTTGAGGGAAAGGGATTGGAAAACTTATGAAATATTTTTTGGAAGTGACCCGAGAATCGAACTCGTCTCTTTGAACTAAAAGTTTGTAGCTCCAACACATATGTTTGTTGAAAATCATTTAGACGTTTAATTTTGCTCCTGGAGCAAAGCGGATGAAAATCGTGAAAAAATGATGGATTATTGGGGGGAGGACAGCCTCCCCTATCCTTCTATTTTTTACCTCATTAATATCAACTTTAATTTCATCAACTCCTGCATATGGACTCAAGAATAAAGCTCCTTCAATGGAATTAAATAAAAATGCTTTTAGGAAGAAGAATGTATAAATAGCATATAAAGTTGGAGGAATGAGCCAAAAATATGTTTTATTCCCACCGAAAACAATATTTGAGTAATATGGTGATATTAAGTCAAAAACTCGAGTAACAACTAAAAGCAGGCCGGTAACACATGCAGCTCCCCAAATTGCTAAAAAGGAACAGTCAATCATCGAAAAGATGTAACCCTAGATCCGGTCCCCAAGATGGCTTCTTATCGAGGTCCAATTGTAGTTAAAAAATGTTATGTATATTTTTTTTNAGTCAATCATCGAAAAGATGTAACCCTAGATCCGGTCCCCAAGATGGCTTCTTATCGAGGTCCAATTGTAGTTAAAAAATGTTATGTATATTTTTTTTCTTGCCTCTCTCTCTATCTTCTTATCCATTCTCAAGAGGGATGAGGGGTGCGCTGCCCACAACAGGAGTTACTCCCAAATTACTGGGCCTTTCTCAGGAGCCAGGGGATTTCATATGCTCAAGACTTCGCAAACCGAATCTAGGGATCATTCACATATTACGTAATCATTTTCGGAAAGTTGAAAACGCTACAACTTTTTATCCTGAAGGAATTTCGAAGACTTTTCTTTGCAAACCCCGCCTAAAATGTGGTAAGGTTTGGGGGAGGTCTGTAAAAAAAAGTTTTCGAAATCCCTTCAGGAAAAAAGTTATAGCGATTTCAAATTTCTGAAAATGATTACATAATATATGAATGACCCCTTAGACGCTCCAGACCCAACGTTGCTCAACTTGCAAGATCGGACGGTCCGGCGGCGTACCGAGAGAACAATGTACTGAGAGAACATACCTGCCGGAAAACAGCTAACAATATACACAAAATTCGGATTGGTACAAAAAATATCTCCTCGAATATAAATAATCCCGCATAATACTCCGCCAACTAGTGTCGCCAAAACATCCACAATGCCCAAATAAAACATTAATTTGTAAGCTGAATGTCGAATAAATTCAGGCCTTCTCATTACAATAAGAAAAGGTAAATATGCAGTCTAAAGTTAAATGAGAAGGGTAACGTTTCAAATTTTTACTTGGTATATCAAGCCTAGTAGGACATAAATGGATCCAATAACAATGTTGGGTTTTCGATAGGTCTCCCATTTTTCTGGAGTAAACATAGAGCAATTATATAAACTATCATAGGTAGGGCGATCGAAGAGGATAAAGTTCATTTTCTCTCTAAAATCTGATAACTTATTTATAGATTATATCCTTATATCTTCTCGAGCAAAGTGTCCGTGATCACCTCCTCTCCGTGCATGTGTACAAAAAGTGTGCAAAAGAGGTGAGGGGCATCCGGGTTTAGGGATATTTTAATAACGATTTTTAAGAAAAGATAGAAAAAATAAGTCTAAGGTTATCCTACTACATTAAATGTGTACAGGGTGACACAAAATTACTCTACAATTTTTTCTTAGCTGTACCATTTTAGTTTTTTCCCCGTAACTTTTGATGTATATAAATTCAGGCGCTAGTTTTGGTGTCTTTTTAAAGCTGAAATCGGGACCTTTAAAAAGACACTAAAACCAGCGTCTGAACTTATATACATCAAAAGTTATAGGCAAAAAAACTAAAGGGTACAGCTAAGAAAAATTTGTAGAGTAATTTTGTATCACCCTATAATGTCTGTCTGTCGGACGATCTCGGGAACGTTAGATTTAAAATGTCAGCGCTAGAACAAAAGTTGTAGGGGGCGACGAGAGAAGACGATTGACACCAAAATCGGAGGCAAAAAATTTTGGAGTTAATTATGCTGAAGAGACCCAGTCAACATGGTCTCAAAACTTATGTTAAAAATTTAAGAATTTTGTTCGAAAATGCGCTTTCTAGGGGTAATTTTACATGAGAAACACGATTCTGATGTTATTTTCACGTTTTAGCATCTTTTTTTAAAGGCAAAATCAAATCGACTCAGGTGGGATTCGAACCTGAGACCACTAGGCTCGAATCCTAGAGCACTGCCACTGAGCCATGCTCAAACGCGTTAAAATAACATCAGAATCGTGTTCCTCATATAAAATTGCTCCAAGAAAGCGTATTTTCGAACAAAATTTTTAACACAAGTTTTGAGACCATGTTGACTGGGTCTCTCCAGCCGAAGTAGTTCCAAAATCTTAAATTTTTTGTGTTTTTTATTTTACTCTAGAGTAAAATCTCGGGAAGTACCGACGGAGTCACATTTTACTTTAAAGTAAAACGTTCGGGAGTGCCGCTCGGAGAAACCGCGAGCGCTCGACCCCGATACGTTTTTAAATAAATGATAAAATGAAATAAATTAAATGATCAAAAATCTTAACAAACATGCTACCATGTTTTTAATTTTTTTTTATTATTTGTATAGAAATATACAGAATTTATTCTTATGATCTACATTTTTTTGCTTTAGAAGCGTCATCCACCTCATCACATAGAAATAAATTTCAATGAACATAATTAGTCCTACCTTGAGAAACGAATTCTGATTAAATTCTCATACAATAATAAATATTATTCATCCTAATGATAGCTTCTCAGAAAGCTTAACAATAAAGTTTATAAACTAACTACAAATTTTTATTAAAAAGAATTGAAAATATTTACAAAACTATCAACTATAAGATTTCATTATAAAGATCTTTGATGGTTTTGAAGAAGGTTCATTTTTACCGATAGCTTTTCGAAACATCTTTACAATTGCATTTCTTATGGAGCGGTTGATAAATATGTAGGCGAAAACTGCGCCTCCTAAGAATTGTTATTTTCGAAAATTTCCTTAAATGACATACCATGGCTAGCTTGCCAACTAAAATGCGCAAGAATGTGTATGGCCTTTGGTGTATAAAAATATTGCATGTAAATATAAATCACAGCAGTCATGAGGATAAAGCAACAGATTATGAAAGACTGCAGCATCATCTATAAAGTACTGTCATGTGTCAATCCTCGTGGGCGAAGAATTCAATGTGTGTGGTGAATGTTCAACTTAAAGGGGTAGTGGCGTATGGAAAGGGGGCAGGGCCGGCTCCCCAAAGAGAAAAAAGTGCAGGCAAAGGTCAAAATTAAAAAAATGGGTAAACCCCTATGATATGGTACTCGTTTTGAAGTTTTTTTGCTAGTCGATCCAGCTCTGCGAGCTGGATCGACTAGCTAAATTTTTTATATTTTGACCCTTGCTTGCACCTTCTCGGGATTTTGTTACGCCATGAAGGGGTAGGTGCCCCCATCAGCGGCAAAAATCGAAAAAATCATAAGGGTTCTTTTTGGACGATCGAAGACCGTCAAAAAGGACCATTTATGTCGACCCTTCTCCCTAAATTACTGGGGGAGGGTACTTTTTTCTACCCATGATCATATCTGTTAATGTTTACCCTTGGGCACTCCTTGTGTAAATAAACTTATAGCCTTTTTGTATTACCATAAATACTGTAAAAAAACACCCCCTTGGTTTTGTGTGCATTTTTAACTGTTTCGGGCATATCTGAGGGTGTTGTTTTTCAACCCCTTGAAAAAACAACTACTCTAGATATGCCCAAAACTGTTAAAAATGTACACCAAACTTCCAAGGGGGGCGTTTTTACAATATTTGCAGTATGTTAGTTTCATACTTGTTTCTGGAACAAACTAATTTTCGCAGTACCAGATTTTTTCGTTTTTATATGAATAATGATAGGCAAAACTGTATACAATATAGGAAAAGTAATAAATACAAATATATTATTTACTACTGTTAATATGTTTTCATACTAAACAATATTTTACAAAAATATTTTTTTAAAAATATACCGTAGTAGGATCAACATTAATGCTATCTACTCCTGAATAAGGATTTAAAAACAAAGCTCCTTCAATTGAGTTGAATATAAATGGCTTTGTAAAGAAAATTGAGTATAAGGTAAAAAGTGTAGGTATGATAAGCCAGATTAGGGTTTTCTTGCCTTCAAACAATAGATCTGAATAATATGGTGACAATAGGTCAAGTATTCGGTTTACAACTAACAGAAAGCCTGTGATACAAGCACCAATCCATAAAGCTAAAATTTGAGAACGGGTATGTTTACTGTAGCTTACATCCAGTAAAAATGCTAATGAGAAACACAAAATTTTGATTTGTACAATAAATATCTCCTCTTATAAATAAAATTCCACATAATGTCCCTCCATCTATAGTTGCTAAGACGTCTATAATTCCCACATAAAACATCATTTTATAAGCCGAATGTTGTATGAATTCGGGTCTTATCATTACAATAAGACATGGTATATAGGCTAGCTGTAATTAAAAAATCTTTAAAGGTTGTTAAATATGTGTAAGGGGGATGCACAATTCAAAAATGTTGGTAAATTTTCGACCGGAATCGAACCTGGCGGTCTCAACGTTTCTTAACTTGCCAGATCGGACAAACGCCCTTTCTATCAACTGCATTATGGAGTTTTTTTTAGCTCTTCTCGTTCATCAATTTTTTGAGCTCTTCTCATGAAACAGACATAGGGCCTGACTATATAGCATATGGTGTGAAAGTGAGTGTAGAAATTCAGATTCCGTTTTCGAAATTTCGAATTTTGATGCCAAATTTCATTTCCGAATTTCGATGTCAAATTTTGTCATGGCCCATCAGAGCCTGACTTGGCCTTCTTTCACTGTACCGTCCTGGCTTTCCTTGCTTGGCCTGTCCTGGTTGGCCTGTGACCTATTGCTATTTATAGAGGTAGTAAAAAATTAGTGAACCTGATACAAGATTCCCATTACAATATAAATGGTGCCGACAACTACATTTGGCTCTTTGTATTGATTCCATTCTGCATCGGTTAACATTGAACAATTATATAACTTTTTATATGTAGCTTGATCAAAAAGAAAATAGTTCATTTTTATAGATCAGTCAAAACGGATATTCTAATTTTAGAATGAATCTAAAAATTGGCTATTGTAATAAAGTATCGAGAGCCGAGCGCTCCGCGCTAGGGAGACTCCGAGTAACACTCCCGAGCGGCACTCCCCGTTAAAAATGTATTAGTTATTACTAATACTTTTTTTAATTAATATCTGCTATAGCTGACCTTGTTTTGAAAATGAAAAAAATTTTCCTCGGATTTCAACGATTTTGGTGTCAATCGTCTTTTCTCATCGTCTTCTAGAACTTTTACAATGGCACTATCGTCCAAGTGCACTACAATTGTGCTACCGAGACCTCCGATGGATGCCCGTTTTGTGATGCCGAGTCCCGGTCAAGTTCAAAAACTTTTGCCTAATTTCAAATTCCTTTATTTCCACGTCTCAGCATGATTAATCCGAGCTCCAAAATTCACAAAAATGAGAGCTATCAGTTTCTAACGTTTCCGAGATCGTCTAGACACCTTCATACACATTACACGTTTATGTAGTAGGATTCAGAATGGCAAGTTTTTATCATATATACAAATTATGGGGTGAAAACAAATGCCCACTCCTTAAGCCGAGAAGGTCCCACTTTTATTAGGTCGTAAGTTCTAAGTTACGAAGCAGTGAAAATTTTACAAATAAAAAGACTTTTTATTAGGCTAAACATCAGGTTTGAGCAAAACTGCCAATTTTAAAGGTCCAAATTGCCAAACTGATAATTTGCAAACGTACGTCTACAAAATTTAAATATTTAATGATTAAAATTTCTAACCAGTGTATTAAAGCTTATTAGCCCTAATAAATGATGTACCCACGAACTTTTTTCTTTCTGATCTTTAATCTTATGATTACTAATTACTTTACTTTATTGATGTTATGAAGATTTTTTTGTTTGAACATCTGGGCCATTTGATCTATATTTCTGAGAAACAGAAAAATAAAATATACAAAAAATTGGAGAAATTTTCTGAAGCACCCTTAATTGTAAGCGAGTCTAGAAAATTTTAAATAAAGTTGATCAAGAAACTTAAAGTTGGTCTTTGAAACAAAATAAAATTGTAGAGGGATGTGGAAGGGAAAAAGATGTGATTCCTTTTTTCCAATCGAGAAAATTGAGTCAATGACCACTTTTCTCTTTCAAAAACAAAGGTAAAAAACTTTTCTGGTGGTCCATCATCGACAAAAAAAGGTCAAATACCGGCTTTGAAATTTTTATGAGATATGCTCGATATGAAATTTTAGAGCTATAGTACTTCCCCTATCAAATACTCCCTCCAAAAAAGGTTGCACAGCCTAGGCTGGTCTAGCCTGATCGCCTTTTTTGGCGGCACGCAGGCCTGGTTAAGCCATCTGGCACTACTTATCCGGCATAGTTGTTCCCCATAAAATTTTGCTGTGAAATGACACCTCGCGGTCGATTTTTGACTGTCAAGAAAAAAGTTTTAGCCATTGTTATGCAAATTTCATGATTTTTTTGGTCAAAAATCGATTTTTTAACCGTCTTTAGCTTCATAGATCTTGTTTTATTAAGTCGAAAAATAAAAAAAATTAAATGTGCAGTTTTGGAGAAATTTGTATGGCAGGAGAATATTCATCAAAAGTCGTTTATTCGTTTTTTGAACTTTTTTCTATGTTCTTTAGTGCAACACTCTACAATTGATCTATCATTGTAATGCTCTTCGTCTGAAAAAATTCACAAGCGAAAAGAAAAAAATTCTGGCGCAAGATAAAATGAACGAAAAGCTTAAAAATGGGCGTAGGAACCCCCAAAAACAAAACAAAGATAAGCATCCCCGGAGGGGATGCGTTAAATGTCAACTTAAATTTTTGTGCTGGGCAAATGACTCATCCGGATTCGAATTCAAAATCTAAGTATACTTGGAAAATGCAAGTGATTTCTTAATTTTAGTCATATTTTCTAAAACAAATGGATATCTCTGACTATTGGTAAATCATTCAAAAAACTTGAGATTTCCGACATTGAGTACTCATCCTCCAACATTCAGATTTAAAATTTTTTTAAATCATTTTTTGTGATTAATTTTTATGAAAAGCGGCTCTCTTTTAAACGGTGATTATTGCTAAGATAACAAGGCAACAACGGATGTTTTAATGTGAAAACAAATTAACTTATTTTGTAAACAATTCGTTTATTTTAGGCTATTTCTTTTCTTAATTTACAGAGTATTCCAAAAAAACCGCCATCTGGTATTTTTTTGGCGAAAATTTTTCGAACAATTTTTTCTCCAAAACGACTCATTAGGGTAATTTTATGCAAGAAATCGATTGCGCGCATTGAAAGCCCTTGAAAACGCCTCCCAGATCATGAAATATAAAATTTGCGTATTTTTTCAGCTATTTTCGGTAGGAATTCCTACTTGAAAATATGAAAATTGGATATTTCGTGATCTGGGAGGCGTTTTCAAGGTTTTTATATGCGCGCAAACGATTTCTCACATACAAATACCCTTAATGAATCATTTTGGAAGAAAATATTTTTGACAAATTTTCGCCAAAAAATGGCCAAATGGTGGTTTTTTGGATTAACCTGTAAGTTTTTTTAAAATAAAGTTTAGCTAAAAAAATTCTTTTATTGTTTTTTAAAATTTGCATATTTTTAAAACGAATGATTTATAGCGCAAATTTGAAAAAATATGCATGAGTTTCACATATGCATGCGTGAGTCCTTTTAACATATTCCGTTAAAGTTTCTAGAAAAACTCTTTAAATTAAAAAATTTTAATCGATAAATTTTAAGAGACTATGCCTCGAAAACTTGAATCCAGGATGGCCATAGTAGCAAAATTTTGATTCAATTTTTAAAACCACCCTAGGTTTTTGGGCTCACTGAACACGAATTTAAGTCTGTTTTTGAATCCAACTTTTTGGTATCCCTGTACAGCAGGTCAGCCTTTTGAAATTTAGGTCAAACTTCAAATGAACATATCTCCGGCCAGCTAAATCCATATCCCATGATTTTGGTGTCGGTGGAGTAGATAATATGAAAAGTCCCTAAGGGTTAGATCGAAAATAGTGCTTTTTTGGACCCAAAAATGACCTCAAAATGAAAAAAATTGCTCTATTTCCAAAACTAACAGTTTTGGCTAGGAGTTGTATAGACAAAAAGTGAGGTAAAATTTATCAGTTTTCCAATGACACCAAAATAATTCGATATGGATTTAGCTGGCCGGAGATATGCTCATTTGAAGTTTGACCAAAATTTCAAAGAGCCGACCTGCCGTACAGTGGTACCAAAAAGTTGGATTCAAAACGGGCTTCAGATTCGTGTTCAGCGACCCCAAAAACCTAGGGTATACCACACACATGCACAAGGTCTTACGTCAACATTTTCAATACTACATATCATACATGGGCAAAGGTTACTGTCGACCAAAAAAAAACGTCGACAGGCGAAAAAATTCTGTGATTTTAGAAAAAAACGAATTCGTTTTCGATTGGCCAATACTACATATTTTTCAATTTTTTGCCGGATACTACTACATGTCTTTCGTAAACGGAAGCTTGTGCATGTGTGGTATACCATGGTTTCAAAAATTGAATCGAAATTTCGCTACTATGGCCACCCCGGGTTCAAGATTTCGGGACATTGTCTCTTAGCTGGTAGATAAAATAAATATTTCCTAATAAAATTTTAAAAAATCATTTTATATTCAACTTTCTTTTTTCCCGCCAAATTTTGCCGTGTGTGCATTTTATTTTCTTCTTCGTTGGTGTCGCTCAGCCGGTCGTCGGTTTTTTTTTCGCTTATGTATCCTTGGTCGATTGAATTGCGTGCAGCGGCAATCGAATGGTAAGCGAAGGAAACTGACAGTGAGCTTCGATTTTTTCCTTTGTTCAGGTATTTTGTATTTTGACTCTAGATTTTTTGTCGATTTTGATGAATTTTTTAAATGAGTTTTTTT
>OZJO01025788.1:0-16996 GCA_900406225.1 Acrobeloides nanus | reverse complement strand
GGGGGGGGGGACAGTCCCCCCCCCCGTTGTGCACCTATGCCAGATAGGACGGTCAATGCCTTGAGACACTTGGCCATCCCAAGTGAATTTTTTTATATAGCAGCGGATGAACTATAGACCAGTGATACCGAACTCCTTGGCAGCATACCATGGTGTTAGTCGAGAA
Source organism: Acrobeloides nanus (assembly GCA_900406225.1). NCBI lineage: Eukaryota > Metazoa > Nematoda > Chromadorea > Rhabditida > Cephalobidae > Acrobeloides > Acrobeloides nanus. Next base: position 16,830 of record OZJO01025788.1, on the reverse strand, counting down.
TAGGTATCCAATGAAACTTTATGTATCCAATGATTTCAGGTATATTTGACTGAGTCAAATGTGCCTAGGCTTAGGCCTAAGCTTAGGGATAGGCTTAGAAATAGGCCTAGGCATAAGTCTAGGCATAGGCTTAGGAATAGGCCTATGCCTAGGCCTAAGCATAGGCTTAGGAATAAGCCTAGGCTTAGGCTTAGGAATAGTCCTAGACTTAGGCCTAAAAATTTAAATTTTTTCATTGGATACATAAAATTTTCATTGGATACATAAAGTTTCATCGAATACATAAAGTTTCATTAGATACCTATTCTCGACTAGCACCCACACCAGACCACTACACCATGGTGGTCACTGAATGTCTGATCTAATTTCGACTTTGAAGTAGTGTCAACCGCAACACCTGTATAATATCTCCACACAAGTTGAACTCATTGATTTTGGCTTAAAAACTAAGTTTTAAAAGAAAATATTTTTAGAGAGTCGGAAGCTGAGTTTTTGAATACCCTATTTATTTGCTTCACTTTTATCCTCTTGTTGATGTAGGAAATGAAATATTCTAAAAAAAATTCATACGTAATAGATGTATTCAAAAAGCGTTCCTTTTACAACTAAACAACAGGATTTCCGGGTAGCAATGAGCTTATTTTTTTCTTTAGAAATGTGTTCCAATAATTGCTAGTTTAACCATAAACAAGACAAAAAAATTAAAAATTTTTTGTTGAAATTTATCGACCAAAAAAAGAAAAAGAAAATTAAGTTCCTTTCAGACTTCACAAAAATTCTGTTCTATAAAAAAAACTAGCTAAAAGTTTGAAACTTTGAGAAGGAAAGTCATTTTTAGGCTATCTCATGGGGAGCCGAGTGCAGAGGAACCTCATTATGGTTTAACGAAGTTTAGATGAGCAGGACAAGTTGTAGGAGACTAAAAAGCATCTCAGTCGTTGTTTCAAACTTGGAGAAAACAAAGTAGCAATTAAGGAACATTTTTTGCACTCCTATTTAGCAAAAAGAAAAACAATAATGGCATGAAAAATTCGAGAATTTTTTTACTGCCCCCTTTCAATTTAAAAACAATCAATAAAAAGAGATCTAAAAGGCCCAGTCTACTCAGAAAAAAGTTACAATTTTTTAACATTATAAAAATTCATGAAAATAAAGCATTTTTTGTTTTTACACTAAATTAGGGACGTATTGGGTTTTTCAAACTTGTTAACACTTTTTTCACCATAATTTCGATTGCATAATATTATTTGGCCTAAAAAATGGATAATTGTGAAAAAAACCGCATCAAAAATGGTTTTATTTTCGCTTAAATCGACTTGAAAAAATCCTCAAAACGTACAATTTTTTATATAGAAACGTGATTTTTATACATCGGACGTTTTCATCTTTTAGAAATTCATTTTCGATGAAGTTTTTTTCAGAATAGGGTAGCCGACACTCAGAAATATGCAATTATCTTTTTGAATAGAGCAGGTGTGCGTGTCAATGTACATTTTTTCAAAAATAGAAACAAGTTTAAAATGCTGGTATTTGGCTAATGAAGATGATTTTTTTCGAAATTTCCGACATTTCTAGGGTTTTCTAGGCACGGAATACGAACCAGCGGTTATTTTTTGCCCTAGGCCTCAGGATTATGTTTTAAAATGACTTATATAGAATTTTACCCTCGTAGGGGTACCTATCAGTGTTTAAAATCAAAAAATTTCTTCGAATTCGTGTTCCCCATGTTGAAAAACCCCGGATACCAAAATTCAGACGAATTGGACGAGAATAAATTAAACTAATGAACTCAAAGAAAAAGAAATTAACATGTGTATACATTATAATTTTTAAAATGGGTAATCATAAAAATATATTCAATATAGACTACGCTAATTAGAAAACGCAATATCAAAATTACCCCCAGTGGCGTACCCTGTGATCTATATGAGTTCTAATCCGAACACGAAATCTAAAAATTTATTTACAACAAAATTTTGTCATTTTTGCACATTTTTTGAATACATGTTAGCCCATTTCGAAAGTTTTTTACATTTCAGAATATTCCACTCAAAAATTTTTTACGATATTTCAATGAAAGAGACGTCAAAAAATTTAAATTAACTTTGATCTTGAATAAATCAAGCCAAATATCGTTAATAGAAATTTTATAATAAGAAACTTCCGCTTAATGTTTCATAATCTTTTTAAGCTTATCTAAGCGACTAATTTTTTGTAAAAGAAATTAAGCCAAGGAAAAATTCTCAATAATATTTTAGATCAACCAAAAATAAAACTCTTCCAGGCAGTCCAATTAAAAATTTATAGATCAAAGAGCGTAAAAACTAGACATATAATAAATTGGCAATGAACTTTGCTCATTGAGGTTGTGTAGACATTCTAACGTTTAAATAAGTTTTAACATTGAATGTAAGTCTGATTGTAAGTCTAGCATCTTTTTTGTTGAAAAATTGTATGCAAAAAACAAAGGTTAGTCTATCAAAACAAACTTGATAATAAATACCGGCACTATAACTTTTGTCACGTTAACTTTTGTCATGTAACTTTTGTCACGGATACAAAATACAAACCGACAGATTTTGTCACAGATACAAAATACAAACCGCGAAAAATCAACTTATTTCGGCAATCTGTCGGTTTGTATTTTGTATCCGTGACAAAAGTTAGTGTGACAAAAGTAACGTGACAAAAGTTAGAGTGACAAAAGTTATAGTTTTATGATGACGTGACAAAAGTTAGCGTGACAAACTCAATTCGTGACAAAAGTTATAGTGCCTAAATACCAAAAGTATGCTACTTATCAAAAAACATTATATAGATGGCAATTTTCTTAACAATTTTCTACGAAAAAGAGCTATAATAAGCTTCTATAAATAACTTCCCTTAATAACTTCCTATAAAAACACTTCACAAAAAGAGTTACTATAAAAAGTCTTAAGAAGTTTAACAATTAAGTTACTAATTATTTGTACGCGCTCAGTAAGCCATTTATTTTACTAACTTCCTTGTTAGTAAAGTAATTGTGCTAACTTAATTCTCACTTTCATATTTATAAAAATCGTGGGCGAAATGTACACGGGCACCAAAACAAATAATAGACTCCTCCATGCAATCAAATTTTCTATAAAAAAGCGTCATCGATCATAGAATTAAGGCGATAATGGGTAAATATGGAAGTGGAAATTTTGAGCAAAGTGGAAAGATTTTCTAATTAGCATAAATTTTAAAAAATTAAAATTATACGAATCTTGAAAAGAAGATATTTATAAAAAAATACTCATTTAGCTCTCTTTAATTAGAAAAATTTTATAGAAAAGGATTATTTTTAAATAAATTTAGTCCACTCGAATAAAATTTTGCATAAATAAACAATTCTCCGGAAATGCCCATAATGGAATCTTGAGATGAGAGTGGAATAATACCACTTATTTGATGAAAATTTCCACTTTTAATTCTTCAATATGCTGCTATTTATCTCCAAAGATCGTTTACGCAAAAGAGTACTTTTAATTGTGTTTTAAAGGATCAGTTCGGTTGAAAAAAAGTTGTCATTTTTGTTGATACTCGGAAAGTTCAAAAAAATGAGACCGGGCCGGGGGCCGCAATCTTTGCGATCATGTTCTGGTCGGCCCGTAAAAAATCGAGAACTTTTAGTCCACTGAAACAAGGCAAATTGCCCTCATGGATTTTTTAGACATTGAGGAGCAAATCCTTACTGAGGTTGGAAAAATAAATTCATTCAACACATTTTTAAAATATTTTGATGAATTTTTTAAACACGTTTTTATAATTAAACTTTAAAAGCTAAACATTTTAATAACGAAAATCTCATAGATTATATAAAAATTGTTATTTACAAGATAATAAAATTTAATTTAATTTTTTAAAGGAAACAAGTTACAAAGCGGTACCACTTAATGAATTTGAAGCCGTCATAATAAACATACTTCATTTGTATCTAAACAAAGAAAACAATTTTAAACAGAATTATTTTTTGAAATAAAAATAAGAGAAAGTTTTAAACAAAGAAAAATTCTAATGACATCAAGCAAAAAATTGGGATCGAGGAATTTGGTACATAACCCATGCATATCTTAGCATTTTGTCTCTTAAAGATGCATGGTCTGCTATTAACGCCAAAAGTTATAAATTGCTTCTTATTACAATGAATTTTTTATAAGAAATAAATTTTTAAGCAAAATGTGGGGTCCAGTAACCAAACAACAAAAGAATATAAAATTAAATGTGTGAAAAGGCAAAAAGGTCGAGGCATATTGATCAACAGGACGGGCGACAGAAGTCGGTGACGGGGAGTGGCGTAGCAAGGATTCAGGTTTAGGGCACCAAGGTCAAAAACCTCATTTTTCTTAAGAAACTTTTCAACTTTTTTCCTTACAAGGCAAAAATGTTAGAATTTTCATTTTTCGAAGTTTCATTTTGGGGTCTGGCCCTCCGACGCCCCTTACCTACGGCCCTTGACCTGAGCACCAAGTATAGGGGTTTATATTTTCCAAAAAAATGCGAGGGCTGAAAGGGCAATTTCTAAAATTTTGCGATCCCCGAGCTGACGACTATAAAAATATCGCAAAAATAGGTTTTGATATATGAACAGTTTTTTATTTGTGCCAGTTAGTCACCAAAATTTTTGCAAGTGGTAAAGGGGCAAATTTGAATCTTTTGCGATGGGGTTCATTTCTGTACCAAAAGAATAGATATGGGGGGGGGGCAATCTAAATTTTTTTTCTCAATTTGGCGACTTTTTTGACTCTGCGTGCAAAAAATTTGTTGTTAATATAAGTTTAAATAAAAAACTAGCGCGCGCAAAATTTAAAAAAAAAATTGATTTTAAGCTTCAGAAACTGAAGATTTTGCTGAAAAAATGAAAATTTTGCCATTTTTAGATAAGAAAAGAAAATCTGGTAGAGTATNAAAAATGATTGATTTTAAGCTTCAGAAACTGAAGATTTTGCTGAAAAAATGAAAATTTTGCCATTTTTAGATAAGAAAAGAAAATCTGGTAGAGTATAGATAGTTTGTTTGAATATTTATATGACGAAGACACGAAAATTTTTCTATTAATTTACATTTAAGCTTTACTTTATCATTTTTCACCCAAAAATCAATAAGTGTAATAATTTCTTGAAGAAAGTGACATGTTCAAAATTTTAAAAAACAAAGGTGTCAGATATCAGAAGAAGAATTTAACAAAATAATTTTTGCATGCTTATCCTCATTTCTCTCAAACTGATAAATGTCTGTGCCGTTTATTTTATAAAATTTTTATTATTTTATTAGCTAAACTTTTGATCACTTTGAGATTGAAAATGAGGCTATTTAGTTTTTTATTGTCATTTATGATTTGTGTGACGTAAGTGAATCAATCTTTATATTCAAACAATAAAATAAGAATAAAATTATAGCTATCCATTAGATGCCCAACGTATGTCAATAAGTGCAATAACAAAATGGCAAAGATCAGAGAAGCATAATTTATCATCAGAAAAGAATAATTTTTGGGAATATCTTACAAGTGTTAAAAAGCCTCCAAAGGGATCAAATAATGGTCCATTGAAAGTTCACATTGGATTGTATATTGAAAGTTTAGGCAATTTTCAGGAGAAAAAGATGGTATGATGTTTCAAAAAACGTCTTATAGAGAATTTCCCGCCAAGCGAAAAAACTCATACACATCATAAGTGAAAAGAGGGTCCAGATCTGGACCTCCCCTTACTCATGAGAGGTCAAAATTTAGGTATACTCTCCCCCCCCCCCACTCAATCTGGCCCAAATCTGAACCCCTTTTTCACCTATGTTACACATAGTGTAATAGCAAGCGACTCACTTTCACTCAAGTGATCGAGAATTCGATTCTAGTTCAAAAATTTTTTTGAAGATTAAAAAAAGTTGTCAAAGGAAATTCCTCCATAGAATTGGTTGTAGAAATTTTGCCTTTCATTTTTTCTTAGAAGTGGTATCACTGATAATGTCTTCCAGCGAAAAATCGCTGGTTCGATCCTGCCATGGGCGCTGATCCTGATGGGATCGAATCCTGAGCATTTGAGTGTAATATTTATGAGCTTGCCAAATCACCATGGATGATGAGTTATTTTCTTGACAGGAAATGCCCTTAGGACCTCCAATGGAAAATTGAAATTTTTTGTAGTCATTTGATGTTGACTTATATCTTTATATGAGCTGGTTAGATCCACAATTGAAACATAAGGGCCGAGAAATGCTCATGATAAATGACGATAAGATTCGAAAGAAATTATGGTTAGTGTTGATAGCTAGTGACTAACAAAATATTTTATTTATTTGTAGGCTACCAGATCTATATTTTGCAAATGCTAGAAGTGCATACTTCCACGATGTAACAGTACCGAATTTCAACTTGTTTCTTGGGCCAGATGGAACAGTTTCGTATTCAAGCAGGTATAGTCGATTCTTATCATAGGTCACCCTGTGGACCGGTCCAAGATTGTTCGCTTTTATTTTTAAGAATCGAAGTTCAAAACACCGAGACATAACCTAGGATAGCGGCTTGTTATCGAGTGGGTGGGGGAAGTCTTATCAAGGATCGACTATATTTGTGAGACGGGATAATTGTCCCTACATTAGATTTCCCAATCCCAGATCATCAATATTAGGGACCATCCAGTAAGTCAAGTGATCAAAGAGGGGGGAGTGGGGATCTGAGAAAATGTCACCATAAATCACGAGGTGAGGAGAGATTAAAGGAAAAATCAAGTGATTTCATATTTTAAAAATTTGCTTTTTTTGAAAATTGAAAAATGGGCATTTTTTCAAAATCGGACCTTTTTATCTAAAAAATCTTATTGTTGGCAAAAAATGGCTAAAAATGGCATTTTGGCCAAAAAATCGTTATTTGGTGCAAAAATAGTCTTTTTTTCGATTTNTTGAAAAATGGGCATTTTTTCAAAATCGGACCTTTTTATCTAAAAAATCTTATTGTTGGCAAAAAATGGCTAAAAATGGCATTTTGGCCAAAAAATCGTTATTTGGTGCAAAAATAGTCTTTTTTTCGATTTTTTGTGAAAATGAAAAATCACGTGATTTGGGTTGGGGTTAACCCAAAAATTATCAAGGAGAGAGGAGGGGGGGGGTAATTTTTGATTTTTTAAATCATATTACTTACTGGATGATCCCTTATGGAGATTTGGAGCGCAGAATGCCAAGGCAAGGGAATATGGCTCCTCTAGGAATCGAACCCGACCTCCGGATTTGTGAATCCGGTATTTTACCACTAGACTATAAGGTCACTTCGTACTCCGTGCATCCCTGTAACTTTTAGAGTCACTCTAACTGTAGCCTGTAATCTTGATTTGGTCAACTACCCAATGGATTATCAAAGTTGCAGCATACGAGTTTTAAGCTGTAAGATTATATGAGTCATAAATATCCATGTTTGTCTATTTAGATGCATATATAGCAAGCGTTGTAAATGTCACTTGGTTTACCATAAACCCTATTTCATATAACTCTGAGATAGACCTCCCAGAATTTTCTATCACTCATGTCAAAGCTGAATATTGTAACGGTACTTATAGATATGCTATAACAGAGAATTCATTTAAACAAGGTTTGGTTTTAAGTTTTTTTAATCGAAAAATTGATTTTTAGATAAATTCAGTTGCTTGGAAAGTACTCTTTATTTAAAACGAGCGTTGGGTTACAACATGGTTCAAACATACGTTCCAACAGGCATGATTGTAATGATTTCTTGGGTTTCTTTTTGGATTGATCGAAGAGCAGTGCCGGCAAGAGTTACATTGAGTTTTACTACTTTGGTTTCACTAACAACACTCGTAAGATTATATCAGTGCTTTACAAAAAGGAAAAATGATATAAGGGGAAGAAGTCCANTTACATTGAGTTTTACTACTTTGGTTTCACTAACAACACTCGTAAGATTATATCAGTGCTTTACAAAAAGGAAAAATGATATACGGGGAAGAAGTCCAGGGCCTCACTGGGCATTTTACTCCTTTATTCAACTGGCATGATTCCAACAAACTGTTGAAAATTTTTCAGTCACTGCAAACATTAGCCAGATGGGGATAATGGAATCCTGAATCTATGTCTTGAGTGGGAGAGATTTTCCTTTAGATGTCTCTATAAATGAGTAGAAGATCCAACAACAGCTTCAACATCTAGGCAAAATCTTCTTGACGAGGCGGGACTAGAACCTGCTACCTCTTTGGGGCCAGTGCTCTTTCATTGAACTACAAAAGCGCGTGATCAAAGATCTGTCCAATTATCGTTATGTCAATGGCCCAGTTTCAAATCCGAACCGCGCGGTTGATATCCAACCACGCGTATGGGTCTCAACCGCAATGATGAAACTCAACCGCGCTGATGGATTTCAATCGCGCGGTTCGGATTTGAAACTGACAAGAGACCGCGTTCTATTAATGCTAGAATTTTGATGACTTGGGGATTTTCATTTTGTGCCATAAGGAGTCGTTTGGCATAAAATTTAAGAAAAAATCTCGAATTTGAAAATTCACAAGCTGTGAGGGTCCCTTGTGAGCCAATGTATGATTTTACATTTTTAGGGTAATGGTATGCGTTACGCATTGCCCCAAGTTAGTTATGCTAAAGCAATCGACTACTGGTTTGGAGGTGAAAAATAATTAAGACAATAAACAAATTTTTAGCTTGCATGCTATTTGTCTTCTTGGCACTGTTAGAATTTGCTTTAGTCAACAGTTTTATGAGAAAATCCGAAAAATATGAAAAACTTTCAAATAAATATGGTACGAAAAAAGGTATTATGAAAAATCGTTTGAAACTTTTTTCTATTTTTGACATTCTGTAAAATTTAGATGAGCCTCAAATCGTTCACAAGCCTCAAGAAATGTCACAAATGTGGGGTAAACCATTTGGATATGTTAATCCACACGTTTATTCAAATGATGATGAGGAAATTGATCAGAACGGGCAAGATAAAGAAGGTAAAGGATTTTTTAAATGGGAAATTTAGGAGAAATTTTAGTTTCCAAACTTCTTGGAAATTCAGCACAATCAAGAAGAAGTTCTTCTTTTAAATCCCTATCAGAAAAATATCAGCAGATGTCTCATCANTGGGAAATTTAGGAGAAATTTTAGTTTCCAAACTTCTTGGAAATTCAGCACAATCAAGAAGAAGTTCTTCTTTTAAATCCCTATCAGAAAAATATCAGCAGGTAAAACAGGAATAGAATCCAGTAACTGAAAATGCATTTGACCATACTGAAGGGGGTAACCAGATCTGGCATGCTCACCCCCCCCCCACTCAAAAATGTTCAAAAAATGTCCCCTCCATCACCTCCTGAAGGCGTATGAGGCACAAATGTACAAATCTTCCCCAAATTCACCCAATTTAGGGGAGGTCGTGCGTCGCTCGTGGTCCAAAAATGGTTTTACACGCAGCGATGATGACCCAATTTCCTATTTTTGTCGCATGTCCATAATTTTCAATTTTTTCAATAAATTATAATTTTTGGCCACACCCCAAAAATTTTTAATTTTTCAAGAAAATCCAAAATTTTTTGTGTAATGCCATTCTTGTCCCAATCTGGAGATAGACTACCACTGACCCCACATTCCAAAAATTTTACAGGTTGACAGCCGAAAACGACTTTTTCCATAGTCTAGTTAATCAAAAAAGTTGATGCACGTCAGTGNACTGACCCCACATTCCAAAAATTTTACAGGTTGACAGCCGAAAACGACTTTTTCCATAGTCTAGTTAATCAAAAAAGTTGATGCACGTCAGTGGCATAATAGAGGGTGGATAGAGATCGCTCTCTCTGAGAAACTTGTAAAAGGTCATTCAACACTTTTCTAATGCCAATGACACACCAAAGTGTTACAACAGAAGTAACTCTTTTTAGATGTCTCATCAAAAGTCGCGTCAAGCGCTTAATATGGATACTGCTTCACGCTTTTTATTCCCGGGTGGTTTCCTGTTATTCAACTTAATCTACTGGTTTTACTATTTAATCTAAAGAAGTCTTGAACAATACCAGTGTTTGAGCTATTCATTATTTTTTTATTTTGATCTATTTTTGCTTAAATAAATGGCGTCATGTATACCAGTTAGTCATTTAAAAATTAATTTCTGAAAACACTTCAAAAATAAATTATTCATAGACCATAATTTCGGGTACCACACATTCTACACCCTTTTTCAATGATGTGCGTTAAAATTAAATTCTCGGCATTCACAGGTGGTTTAATTCAAAGAAATCGTCAGATATAAAGAGTGGAAATTTAATTTTAGTATGCTAAGGCTTACATTTTATGTGTTGAAAATTTTTGATTTTATTGTATTAAATGAACATACCGTATTTCCTCTAAAATAACTCCCGGGAGTTATTTTTTAACCCCCTATTTTGCCAAAATTTTAAAACAAAAAATCGATTTTTCTCAAAAATTTTATAGACATGCATTCTAATTTGCTTGAATATGTTTCCTCCATCGAAAATGCTATCGAATGACGTTACTTTCGATATAGGCTGTGACCGAGCACTTGGGAATTCCCCGTTAGGGAGGGGGGTTTTAGAAGAAATACGGTATTGGCCATTTTTGTTTATCACAATGATTCAGAAAAAGATACACAATCTTTATGAGCTTGATTTTTAGTTTCCCTCTTTTTTGCTTATTAATGCCCTCTATTAATAATGCATCGAAATCTTGACTTCGATTGCTCAATTTCGATTTCGCTTTGATTTCGAGGTCTTGATTTTCTAAAAATCGAAATTTCGATAAAATCTAAACGAAGATCAAAAAGGGTTAGGGTTGCCACATCGCTCCGGAACCGGAGAAATTACTCCGGTTTTTGACATTTTCTCCGGTTCTCCGGTTTTTCAAATTTTCTCCGGTTTTTAAACTTTTCTTTCTAATGTTATAAAAATGAGTATTAAACGGAAAGAGTCATGAAATTTTCTACGGTTTTTAAAAAATTTCTCCGGTTTTTATCGATTTTTGCTCCGGTTTATGAAATGGTATGTGGCAACCCTAAAAAGGGTTCCCCTTATTTTTTGCCCAAAAATTTTGAATTTTTTGTTGAAAATCATAATGGTCCCTATTATGATTTTTCACAAAAAATCACTAAAAATTTTTCATTATTTTCACTAAAAATGTTCAAACTCGTCAATTTTTTCATCAAAATTCATCATTTTTTGCCAAAAATCGTCATTTTTAGCTTAAAAATGGCAATTTCCTATGAAATTTCGATTTCGACCCCAATATCAATTCCCACATTTCGATTTCGACTTTTCCGATTTCGACGCATCACCACCCTCCATCCAATAGCCAGAAATCTTATAAAGTTTTAGCTACTTTTATTAAAACAAGGGTATAATATTCTAGAGCGTAATCTATTTGCTAAAAAAATGCCAAAGTATGAGGAAGGTGTTTTCGAGTTATTTTCATCTAGATAAGTAAACATTGTAAGAGTATAAAAAATCTTCACCCACCCATTTCATAAAACATTAACACTTTGAAAGGTATAATATAAAAATTGGGAAAGTTGCCGTAAGTTTAGTCTGATCCCCAGATTATACACCTAAAAATAGTTTTGGAAGTGGGAATCCGTAGGATGGACGGGAAGAATTTGAAGAAAATATTATTTTTCTGGCTTAGCACGCAGATACTATAGTAGATGGTTTTTTAAGTTTTTGAAAATTTAGACATTGTTGTTCATTGTTTAAAAATAAAAATGTCAAATTGGGTATTTCTCTTCTTTATTTCTGCATTCTTTATCATATTTTCATATTCAGACGAAAATGTCCCTTCTAGAGCACTTCGTGATAAACCATTGGTTCCAGCTTATTTACGTATGGGGAAGCGAGCACCACTTTACAACAAATTTGCGAAAATTGGAAAACGTCTTCCGATGACCCTAGAAGGTAATGAGAGTTGATTAAAAAGAACTTATAAAAGTAAAAAACAGCACCTTTGTGTTTGTTTCATCGCAAGGATATGGAACAATTGAAATTGATTTACTAGGAAGTATATAAACACATGAAATTGCTTTAACAATAGCATCCCGGTTCCGGCGTGAAGTATCTTTTGAAAGATCTCTTGTCCCTTATTAAAGGGGGTGCATTTTGCGACCATTTGGGAGAAGCAAAATTTTTTTTGTAAAAATGACCCTATTGGGGGTAATTTTATGCGAGAAATCGATTCCGCGCATCAAAAAATTCTGAAAAAATTTTCTGAATTTCAAAAATTGAAAAAAATGCGTTAAATTAGGGATTATTAAANAATGCGTCAAAATTAGGGGTTGTAAGTTTTAACCCCAACAAAATTATTTTTGGGGGTTTTTGACCTCCTAAAAATTTTTTCAGAATTTTTCGATGTGCGCAATCGATTCCTCGTACAAAATTATCCCTAAAAATGATTTTGTTGGGGTTAAAACTTATAACCCCTAATTTTGACGCAATTTGTTCCATTTTTTGACCCCCGGAAAATTTTTTCAGAATTTTTCGATGCGCGGAATCGATTTCTCGCATAAAATTACCCCCAATAGGGTCATTTTTACAAAAAAAATTTTGCTTCTCCCAAATGGTCGCAAAATGCACCCCCCCCCTTTAAGGATCACCAAAAATTTTCGAAAAAAACATTGTCTACGGGGTGGTTACAGTTAATCTTTGTAGGGGTATCTTAGGAAAAATCTTACTATTTTAATAAGGTTATAACTCAACGAGGAAATTGTTTTGGGACATCATCTAGCTCAGCGATAGCTCATTTGATTGCTCTTGATCAAATCCTCTACAACTTTTACTTTGGTCACATATGTAATTTTCGCTTCAATAAAAAGTTATAGCTTGAAATTATTGAATGATTTATATATTTTTAGAAATTTTATACAATGAAGAGCCCGCCGATATGTTATATAATGATGAGCCAGCTGATAAAGAAAAAAACATCATACAAGATTACCCATATGAGAACGCCTACTTTTTAAAGTTTTAATAAAAAAGTTTTATACATTGAAATGAGCACAACTTTGATTTTTTTTGTAAAATAAATTTTAAACCAAATTTTGTTGACTTCAATTTTTTTCTATGTCAAATCATGTTTAATCGAGTGTGAACTATTTTAAACATTATAAGCGCTAGCACTTTATATAATTTGGATGAAAGATTTCTTGCATATTCCATTGGGACATTGACGTTAGTAACAAGGCACAGAATTCACATTTTTAGTCAATTTCATGGTCCTTTTTTGAATTTGTTGACCTTTTATATTCAAAAAATTATTTTCAAGTCTTTTATTTAGGAACAAAAAATGTTCCCATACGATTTCCAAGATGACTTTCCCAGTGTCAGTGAAGAAAATATTCAAAATCGTAAAGCAAACTGGGTGTATTTTTTGGGTATCAGTATGTTTATTGTCGCTGTGGTTTTTGTGACTTTCCAGCGTATTAAGAAGAGAATTTTGGAAAAAGAAGTTGATATTGAAAATCGTGTTATTGAAGAAAGACCTATGTATTATTAGTAATGTACAGGGTGGGTTTAAAAAAGTGAGATATTTTGTGATTTTTAGCCAATTTTTTAAACAAAAATTTTTTTTCAAAATAACCCTATAGGGGTTTTTCTATGTAGAAATCGATTGTGCAGATTGCCAGATCCTGAAAATGCTTCTCTGCCCCTGAATTTGCCAATGGTCCAAAAAGATTTAAAAGTTCATTAAAAAATTGCAAAAATCAGATTTCTTGTGGTGAATTAAGGATTAGAAAGTATTTTCAGGATCTTGCAATATGCGCAATCGATTTCGCACATAAGAAAACCCACTTGGATTATTTTGAAAAGTTTGGCTAACAATCGCAAAATTCACATTTTTGGCCCATCCCGTAAACTATAACATTTCCATACTTTTGCACACAACGTCAACTTTGGTCTAGATTTTTTGGGGGGAGATAAAGTTTAGCGAAAAAATCCACCTTTTTTGGTCGCCGCACGGTTATTTTTCCAATTTTGAACATTTTTGAAAAAGTTCATTTTTCAATTATTCAAAAAAGGCATTTTTTCTCCAAAAATGGGCTATTTTTGTCAAAAATACTATTTTTAGTCATTTTGGCCAAAATTCCGATTTTTGGTCATTTTAGAAAAGAAATCATTTTAGGGGTAATTTTATGCGAGAAATCGATTGCACACACTGCCAAATTGTGAAAACGCTTCCTTGACCCTGATTCAGGGAATGGGGTGGGTATATAGGAAGCGAAAATCAAATATTTTCGAATTTTTATGAGAAAACCGTCGATTCTTAGGTTTTTCTAGGCGGGGAATCGATTGCGCGCATATCGAACCTTGAAAACGCTTCCTTGACCCTGATTCAGGGAAGGAAATCGGTATTTACGTAAATAAATTGATTGTCGCTTCAATGCACCAATTTCTTCCCTGAATCAGGGTCAAGGAAGCGTTTTCAAGGTTCGGGAATGATTCCCGCCTAGAAAAACCTAAGAATAGACGGTTTTCTCATAAAAATCCGAAAATGTTTGATTTTCGCTTCAATACACCGATTCCTTCCCTGAATCAGGGTCAAAGAAGCGTTTTCATAATTTGGCAATGTCGCAATCGATTTCTCACATAAAATTACCCCTAAAAATGATCATTTTAGAAAAAAATTTTTGTGTGAAAAGGGCCCTACTTTGCACCATCCCCCTTTAAAGGGCTGAGGGAAAAATTATTCCTTTTTCAGATTTGGGAGGAGGTTCTCATGCCCCCACATAATTACGACTTGTTGCACATATACAAACTATCCCTCTTAACTTTTCAAAAATTTTGGTGTTTCAATCAAACCTGATAAAACTAAATTTGTTGAATTTAAACACATTTTATTTTTAGCTTATCCAAATCAGAAATCCCAATGAGTACAGTCTATGTTCATTCAAAATAATTAGTGATTGATAAAATAAAATTGTAATTTTTTGCGTTATAAAAATTTATTGCTAATGTGAATCATAATGCTAGAAACATAAAATATTGTTAACACATCTAAAAAATATTTTAAAGCAATTTCTTAGATTATGGCATTTTTTAATTTTTATAAAGCTATTTTCATCCATTTGATGTGGTGTTCAAGTCATGCTAGATGATGTCGATAATTGGATAGTAGACTGTTTTCGCTGCACAGAGTTCCAAAATAAAGTCCATATGAGTGAAATCTTGTAATTTGTTGACTAGGGCTTTAAAATAGAAAAAGATAAAATATTGTCTTTAGGATGTTAGAGACCCTTTTAGTGTTTTTATCATAATTTTTTCCTAACTAATATGTTTTTTTAATCACTTACCAGGTTCGTAAAAATAAACTAGGTTTCAAGTTTGTAGCAATATTTTTTTCCTACCACCACCCCCTAGAAAAATATCTTCGATATTTCGAGACATCTCTTAAAATTTCGAGTTTTCGCCAATTTTTGCCAAAAAAAACCGCCGTGCCACTGGGCTAGGGACGTTCATGTCCAATTAAAAAATCGAGACGAGTTTTTTTGTCTCGGTTTCGTCTCCAGTGGAACTGGGCATGTGACCAGCAAAACCTGAAAAAATTTTCCTAAAGATCCCTCTTTTATGTTTTGGCATACCGAAGACCGGAAATTTGACGGAAAACATTACGTTTTACAATTATACAACTGAGATACCTTGTTTAAAAAATGCGCTTTTATCCAGTCTGTGTATAGAACTGATCATGTTTATAATGAAACTGATCAAGCTTTTAATTATACAAAATAATCTTCACACATGAACGTAGTTAATTTACATTTTGTTAAACTAAAAATCTTTTTTTGAATAATTGCGCACGTTGTATATCAGACATTTGGGTTGATCGTCTAGGATAGAATTTTGTTGCAATAAACAACAGTTCAGTATCAACTATGACAGAATTTTTCTGTCTTAGATGATCATGATCTCGACCGAGATAAAACAGTCGCTTAGAAGTTGCCGAAAAAATTTATTATAGTCTTGAAATCAATATTTTTTAATGCAATTTATTAAATTTGGCCATTTTGATTAATTTTCTATGAAGCTTTCCAATTCTTTCCTAATTATTACGTGTCTTGACTTCCGTTGATGTTATGTTCAAGTCTTGCTTAATGATGTCGATAATCGGATAGTATATTTCTTCCGTGGCACGGAGTCCCCAAATAAAGTCCATATGATTAAAATCGTCTAATTTGTTGTTGGTCTTTAAGATATTAGGATTCAAGCTAGGCAATAGATGTTCTTCGATGTCTTTCTCTGTTGCTAGCCAATCTGTTGGACTCCAATAAAGATAGGTGTCAGCATTTACTTTGGTTAGGTCATAAAGTGGTGGTTTGGCCTAGAAAAATAATCTTTTTTTACAGGCATCTATTATTTAAGCATACTTGTCCATAGTGGTTGATATTGTCTTGGGTGTTTTGGTAGTCATATGCTTCGAGTTGTCCTAAAAACAAACTGTTACATCGAGAAAGGATTTATTTCCAATCGTTTTAGGGCCTTCTAATCAGATTATGAAGAAGGGTCAACGTGGACAGGGCACTCTTTTTATCACTTCAAAAGTCATTAGGATACCCTTAAGTTGTTTTGTTCGACCATCCAATCAAATCAAAAAGTGGTCTTTATGTTTTTTCGAGCCTCCGTTGTGATGAGACGAACTCACTGAGTGCTCTTTTCCAACACTAATCTCACTCCCCCTCATATCCTCACTCATAGGGCACAGAGTCAGGTCTCAGACCAAGAGACAGGATCTCGAGGTACCAAATCTAAATTTCATTCTCTATGACCTACCAGATAACACCATTTGAGCCCAGTGCAAAATGTTTTGTGTGGAAGTTCCTGC
>OZJO01025785.1:0-21944 GCA_900406225.1 Acrobeloides nanus | reverse complement strand
ATTCGTCCTCATATTAACGAATTTCTTTGGAGAGAGCGCTTCGGTCGACGCGATGAGGTCTTCTATAACTTTTGGCACCAAGTCTCGGTTCTCTATCCCTGTAATCCATGAAGATCCGGTTTAATACTTACCCCAACGGCCCTCTTTAGGGCCACAAGGGGTGTCACAACCCATGCCCCCCGAAGTTTATCTTCCTGGAGCACCCCGGATAACGCAAAACGATGGGTTTCTCTCAACAGGAGTTCTCTCACAAACTCATTTTTCGTTGTTAACAAGTGGTTTTCAAGGTCTAAAAAGGTGTAAAAATTCGTTTTTTCGAATAAAAATACACATAAAAAATCATTTTCTAGAACTTTGAAAAAAAAATTTTCTTCTGTTCGTGGCCCACCTAATCAGGTGTAGCTCCGAAAATTTTTATCAACACTTATTCGGCCATTGTTCAGCTACAATTTAAAAAAGACCGCATAGAAATTCGTTAGAGGGGGTGCGAGAACGACTAAAAACATTGATGTTGCATACCAAAATGAACGTTCTGTATTTGGAACCGGAACCCTCACTGATAGAGATGTCTGATTTTCATTTTCAGGCAAATTTGCCGATTAAAGACGCACCTTATCGCGGTCTTCTAATCTTTAATCGTCCTGCCGCCAATCTTCCACCAATTGTGGAAATCCAAAAAGCCAAGTCAGGTGAAAGACGCCCGATTTGGTTTGTCTACACCGGCATAGGAAGTCAATGGAGTGGCATGGCCAAACAACTTATGGCCCTACCCAAATTTGAGGCCTCCATCCGTAAGTCGTCAAAGGTTGTGGAAGAACAGGGCAAAAATGTCTACGAGATGCTGCAAAGCCCAGATCCCGAACATTACAAAAACAATCCCACCAACTGTATGATAACCATTGCCGCGATCCAGGTTTTGGATTTTTTACATTATAAAATTTGATGCAAACACTTAGATTGCACTAACGGACATCCTTCACAAAATGGGCATCTTCCCGGATGGAATCGTCGGGCACTCGTTTGGAGAAACCTGTTGTGCCTATACAGATTTGGCACTCACCCGAGAGCAGGCAATGCAATTGGCATATTGCCGTGGGTCTACGATCATGGCTCAAAAATACCCAGTTGAAGGTGGTATGGCGGCTGTTGGGCTGACCTGGGAAGCTGCTAAAGAGAAATGCCCTGAAGGTGTGGTTCCAGCCTGTCACAATGGAGAAGAATCGGTCACTATCTCTGGTGAAGTTGAAAAGGTTGGTAATTGTTGTCAGTCCAAATTACTGGCACGATCTGTGTGAGTCTTGGAGAGGAATTGAATCTAGATAGTTATGCCGAACTCGAGACCTTGAACCCCCGTATAAGAGATCTCCTTTTAGATCCTAACAGCAAAAGTTTGATTAAAAACATGATTTTTGTTTTAGGTCAAAGAATTTTGCGATCAGCTTCAAAATGAGGGAATCTTCACTCAGTTAGTCGACTGTTCCGGGATTCCTTTTCATTCACCTTATCTGTATGCCGTAAAGGAACCAATGCTAGAGAACATGAAAAAAATTATGCCCACACCAAAACGAAGGTCTTCCAAGTGGATCTCTTCATCGCTAGCTGAAGACAGATGGCAAGAGGAGATCGGGCTCTATTGTTCAGCCGAGTATATGACCAATAATGTTTGCAATGAAGTGCTCTTCGTTGAGGCACTGCAGCACATACCACCGAATTCCATAGTCATCGAAATTGCGCCGCACTGCTTAATGCAGGCCATCCTGAAAAGAAATTTGCCAAGCGATTGCTCGAATATTGGTCTAATGAATAAGCACGCTGAGAACGAAATTGAGTGGTTCTTTAAGGTGAGATTTCAAATGTTTTCGTGTTAACAATTCAATTTGGTAGGCTATCGGAAGAATTTATCAAGCCGGAGCTGTGGTACACGCGGAGAAACTTCACCATGAACTTCCTCTACCAGTTCCTACTAGCACTCCGATGATCGCTCCCCTTTGGAAATGGGATCACAGCCAGGACTGGTATGTCGTCAACGCGAAGAAGATGATCACTGAAAACTGCTGTGCCACATTTGATGTTGACCCGTTTTCGTTTGACACGAAAGAAGGATTCATGCTCGACCATGTTGTTGGCGGTCGACTTCTCTACCCCTTTACTGGGTTTATTGTACTGGCGTGGCGAGCCATATGCAAATTTGGTGGAACCAACTACTTGACAACATCAGTCGTACTGGAGAATTTTGTTGTTCACCGGGCAGTTTTTATCACAAGATCTACTCAGTTGGATGTGATTGTAAGCCCGGGTAATGGGAATTTTGAGATTCTCGATGATGGACAACTGTCTGCGAGTGGAAAAATTTTTATTGTTGAAAATGGCAAAGAAGAGGAGAAGGTAGAAGAAAATGACACAAATGGATCATGGCAAAACGAGCTAGATAACTCCGATTTGTTTGTATTGAAAGCCGGTGACATTTACAAAGAGTTCCTACTACGAGGCTATGAATTTGGGCCCTCGTTTAGATGTAAGTTGTATCTTGTTTTTAAGATTCTTCAAAATTACAGTCTTTAGAAGCTACCATTAATCTTAAAAAAATTTAAGGCATCGAAGAGGCTAGGAGTGACGGCCTAAAAGGCACAATTCGTTGGCAAGATAATTGGGTGACTTTTCTGGATGCAACGCTCCAAACCATACTTATAGTCGACAAACGCCGCTCTTCTTACGGGACCATGAAGCTCCCGACAAAAATCCGTTATTTATCCATCAATCCTACTAAGCATATGCAACATGTGATTAAAACAGGTTAATTGTTTAGATCCTAGTAGAGCAATATTTGAGGATCATTTTAAGCTAAAGATCATCAAAAATGGCTTCAATTTTGTGAGCTAAAGGTTTTGAAATAACACGTCTGCACTGAGAACGACTTTTTTGAACTTTCCCTCGCCATGAATAATTTCCACAAACGGAGTTCTTGATGAAGGCCAGGTCTCGGTTTTGACACCTCTCGGGGATGCGTACAGTCAAGTTCTCGCACGGAAAACCCCGAAAATGGTCTCCATAACAGCTCTGGGTTTCAGATAACAAAGATAGCTGACACACACAGACTTAGCGGTTTTAATATATAAAGATGTAACTTTTAGAAGAAAATAGCTTTGTCCATTTCCATAGTGAATTTGAAACAAAACGCTTTGTTTCTGGAGGAGTGGAGTGGTGCGATCTTCAGTTGCATCCTGTCACTAGACGCCCAAAATATCAAGGAAAACTTTATGTTGAAAAGATTTGCTTTATCAAAAATTTCGATGATAGGTTGCTTGAATGTAAAAAATGATGATATTTTACTATTTTCAGAGCTCTTGAAGATTTTCCAGTGGAACGGGAAACTCTTTTGCATTATAAAGATGCTCTACTAGCTTATTTGGTAACTGGCCTTAAAACGTGGCATACAAATGGATATCTTGATTGGACCAAAAACAGCAAAATCTTACATAAAGCGTGCCAGAAATCGGAGCATTTAAAACTAAAAAATTATGGCTTGAAGAAGTATTTGGAAAATAACAAGTAGCTTTTTTTAAAAAGGTTAAACTTAAATATATTTAGATATGAGCTAGCAAACTTTGTTCATGAAGTTTTCGGGGAACTACCAGATAATGGCAAGCAATTATCACCATTTGAATTTACTAGCCGCATTGAGGAAATTTCGAAACAATATGCCAATAAGATCGATACCGACAAACTTTGGATGGCTGATGTTGTTAGTGATCGGATTTTCAGAGTGGCACATGTAATGCTTTTGCCTCAAAACCTCGGGACAGGTGCCCTCCGCGCTTTGGACGACACATCCAAAAATCCATTATCCCCAGCCTTCGATGGCTCTCTTTTTGATTTTCGGATGGTATCCCCCATAGGGCGGCTACATCTCGCTTAGGCTTAACGACATATGGACGCGAACATGTTACACGACATCTATTTCACGACATTTGTTTCCGGCAGTTGTTTCCGCACACATAGTTATTGATATTTGTCACCACAACACTTGTTACTGTGACAGGTGTTTCGCGACAGATATTTCGCGACACTTGTTACCGCGACAGATGTTTCGCGACACTTGTTATCCAAAAAAACGCGAGGGCCCCTCCCCTAGTGATGTAAAATTTAACTTTTTTAGGGCATACGGACCGTTGTTCCCCAACTTTGCGGCCGACGACACTTATTTCCTGACAGATGTTTTATCAGAAATATTTTATCACAGTTGTTTTAGCACAAAAGTTACACCGACAAATGTTTTATGACAATTGTCACCACGACACTTGTTACCCAAAATTTTTTCCCCTTGATAAGTTCGACAGGCAGGCTAGACAACGATGTAATTTTTTGTAGCAGAAGCTCTGCTGCAAAAAATTACATCGTTGCACAACGGGTCCAAATTACGTTTTCTTTTAAATCAAAAATCCGATTGCTAAGAATTATTTGCTATAAGTTTTTAAGTAAAATGAAAAAAATTTATAAAATTCCATAATTTCTAAACAAAGTTATGCTAAAAAATGTGTTTTCAATATAAATTGAACAATACCTATATACAACTTTTTATCCTTTTGGTCACATTGGATCGTTTTGGTGTCATTTTCATGCGAAATTTTCTTTAGAATCCGAATCACAACGGAGACACCTATTAGAAACCTGTTTTCGGGATTTTTAGTCCCTAACGACGAACTTTAAAGGGGGTGCGGTTTGTGATCACTTCGTGAAAAGTGGGGTCCAAAATAGGGCCGATTAGAAAATTAAAAAAAAATTTTTTAACAAGTGACCTCTTAGGGGTAATTTTATGCGGGGAATCGATTGCGCGCACTCCCAAACCTTAAAAATGATTCCTTAACCCTGATTCAGGGGAGGAATCGGCGTATTGAAGCGAAAATCAAATATTTTCGAATTTTTATGAGAAAACCGTCGATTCTTAGGTTTTTCTAGGCGGGGAATCGATTGCACGCACTCCCGAAGCATGAACAAATTTCTTTGACCCTGATTAGGGAATGGGGTGGGTGTATTATAGCAAAAATCAAACATTTTCGGATTTTTATAAGAAAACCGTCGATTCTTAGGTTTTTCTAGGTGGGGAATCGATTGCACTCACTCCCGTACCGTGAAAATGCTTCCTGATTCAAGAAAAAACTAAAAAAATCTCATTTTCAGATTTACACTTAAAAACACCAATCCCTTCCCTAATCAAGGTCAAGGAAGTGTTTTCAAGATTCGAGTAGTGCAATCGATTTCTCGCGTAGAAAAACTTAAGAATCTTAATTTTCTACCCAGCCCTATTTTGGACCCCACTTTTCACGAAGTGACCACAAACAGCACTCCCTTTAATGTGTATAGTGCTTTTACAAAAGTTGTTCATCATAAAATTTAGCACAATTTTTATTTCTAGTTAATTTTTTAGCTTCAAATGGCTGGTATTTCTAAAAGTAAAAAAGTACGTCGTGCGTCTTTAATTAAAACAAATACAGTAATCTGCGACGTGGTAGGCAGCTGCGACCGAGAACCACAACGAAAAATGAGCCAAATAAAGCGCCTAGGAAAATCCCCCATAAAATTGTTTCAGATGTTGAAGCTGGTCCATCTGATATGATCCACCTGATATGTCTATCATGCGAAGAAGCTTGGAAAAGAAACGTGAGAATGCCTAGAAGAAAAAACAACAGAAAAAACGACGTCAAACAGCAGTTTACGCGGCTATCGCACGTAATCGGCAGAATACATATCAAAATGTATGTCATTTCTTACTTAACTTTTTATGCCAACTAAAAACAGTAAACAATTTAATAATTAAAACTTGAATAAAAAGTTAACACCAAAACGATCCAATGTGACCGAAAGAATAAAAAGTTGTATATAGGTATTGTTCAATTTATATTGAAAACACATTTTTTAGCATAACTTTGTTTAGAAATTATGGAATTTTATAAATTTTTTTCATTTTACTTACAAGGGAACCACCCCAGTTGATGGTGGAAATTTCGAAAAAGTCTTAGATATTCTAGTAGAGTATCCTCAACTTGTAAAAAATTTAAAGGAATTAGCTGATGAGCTGCGCACGTTTTACAGCAAATTGACTTGAAAACTTCAATATTTTATGCGTTTAGGTGATATTGATTTTTGTGTTCCACATAAATTGTACATGCGATAGCATAGTGGCTGGAACAATTGCCTTATATTTTTATGGTGCAGGTTCGAATCCCACTTGCGTCCGAATTTTTTTGCCTTTTTACAAAATTTTCTCTATTTTTTCCTTTATTTTTTTACATTTTTTACAATTTTAAACAAATATAAAATATTGAAAATCATAAAATTTATGTTTTTTAGCATTTATTTATTAAAACAAAGACCACATACAATTAATCAAAACAAAGATGGTGATTTAACAGAAAAATGTTCAAAACAGAGACAAATTTCACACTTCGTAGATCACTAATGAAGAGAGATTTTGTTGTGAAGAAATCACTAGCTTGGTGGAAGCTTTCCAAGAAGCGCAAAATTTAAACGATTTTTTCGAGGATGAACTAATTTTGTTGTGCTCGCTGTGCAATTTGTCTCTGTTTTGAACACTTTTCTGTTAATCACCATCTTTGTTTTAATAAATAAATGCTAAAAAGCATAAATTTTATGATTTTCAATATTTTATATTTGGTTAAAATTGTAAAAAAATAAAGGCAAAAAATAGATAAAATTTGGTAAAAAGGCAAAAAAAATTGGACGCAAGTGGGATTCGAACCTGCACCTTAAAAATAAAGGCAACTGTCTTAACCACTATGCTATAGTTTGTTTCAAATTTCGGGAAAATAAGTTTAATACTGCGTAGCAAAGTGATAAAGCTCTCGCTTCGCACTCCGAAGGGCGAGGGTTCGATCCCGGAGGTCAAAATCAGAAATATCATAATCCAAGATTTCATCATACAAACTATTAGGTTGAACCGAAAGTTCCTGCACTAATTTTCAAAACGATTACTTGAAAATTAGTGCAGGAACTTTCGGTTCAACCTAATACAAAACAATCTTGGATTATGATATTTCTGATTTCGACCTCCGGGATCGAACCCTCGCCCTTCGGAGTGCGAAGCGAGAGCTTTATCACTTTGCTACGCGGTATTAAACTTATTTTCCCGAAATTTGAAACAAACTATATCTCATGTACAACTTATGTGGAACATAAAAATCAATATCACCTAAACGCATAAAATATTGAAGTTTCCAAGTCAATTTGCTGTAAAACGTGCGCAGCTCATCAGCTAATTCCTTCAAATTTTTTACAAGTTGAGGATGCTCTACAAGAATATCTAGGACTTTTTCGAAATTTCCACCATCAACTGGGGTGGTTCCCTTGTTAAAAAATTATGACAAATAATTCTTAGCATTCGGATTTTTGATTTAAAGGAAAATGCAAAATTGTACTATTGCGGACCCGTTGTGCGTTGTCTAGCCTGCCTATCGAACTTATCAAGGAGAAAAAAGTTTGGGTAACAAGTGTCGCGTAATATCTGTCGCGAAATATCTGTCGCGAAACATCTGTCACAGTAACAAGTGTCAGGAAATAAGTGTCGGCTACCGCAAAGTTGGGTAACAACGGTCCGTATGCCGGCTTAACTATTGAATATCTTTTAGGATATTTGTATTGAAAACAGCGCTGGGTACCGACGAAAATTTGCGGCAGTCGAAGTCTCGTCTATGGAGCTTCTCAAACACTACATGGCTGCTCAGGAGCGTCAGATACTCCTCGACTTCGATTGGACTTGCATTGGACCTAATGTAGAAGATTTGGATGAGGAAACGCTAAATCAGATACGTGTACCGAAGTTTACTCTTTCCTTCGATGGCCAAGAATTCAAAAATTTGCGAGAAACCCGAAACTTTGATGCGATTTTCCTAACCAAAGTGCTATCTCGAAAGAAGGATCCGGTTCAATATCTCCGACGTTGCAAGGAGCTACTCCGAGACTCTGGTCTCATCGTGCTCAGCGAAATCACTCAACATCATGAACTTGCGCTTATTATTCATGCTCTCCAGGGGCTCGATTTTGAAGCATATGATGAAACTCGTGTTTATGGAAAATATTTTTCGACTAACCAACTTGAAGACACCTTCGAGCAAGCCGGATATTGGGTGTGTTTTAAACAAACCGATCCCGCTCTGATCACGACTACATATGTGCTCAAAAAGATCCCTAAATTAGCCAGGGAAATTACAACAGTTAATCTTGATGACGTCAGCAAGTTCGGCTGGGTCGAGCCGCTTCAGAAAACCATATTGGACCATCTAAACGAACCTGAACACAAGGTTATTCAGCTGACTAGCACACGAGTCAAATCCACTGGAATTATCGGGTTTGATAGAAGCTTGAATAGAGAATATATGAAGACCAGCAAGTTCCGAGTCGTCTGTGACATCAGTACAAAGAAGGAGTATCGAGAAGAGGAGACACGAAATATTGATTTTGATGACCCGGAAGTTCAAAAATTGCTGCAGTTAGATATGCACTCGAACCACTTTAGGAATGGAAAATGGGGCTCTATTCGTGATATAGAAATAAAAGAAGGTACTACGAACTCTGTAAGCCGCCAATGGATCTATTTTTAGGAGAAAGAATGGCGCTCAAGGAATGCGAACACGCTTTTGTGGATACATTAGCGCATGGAGATGTTTCAAGTGTCGCCTGGGTGGAATCACCAAATCAATATCTTGTTGAAGCATTGGCTGAAGGAGGCAAACAAGAACTCTGTTCTGTCTATTATGCCGCACTCAACTTTCGTGATATCATGTTAGCCTATGGTCAAATCCCACCTGATGCGATCCCCGGACAGGTATGAAAAAGTTATTTGTTTTTTCTACTATCCCGTTCCTTAGTTCGCCGATAACGATTGTTTACTGGGAATGGAGTTTTCGGGTCGATTAAAAAGTGGAAAGAGAGTGATGGGAATTGTGTCTGCTCAAGCGTTAGCGACCACAGTGATTACTGATTCGACATGTTTATGGGACGTGCCCAACCATTGGTCATTAGCTGATGCTGCCACTGTACCGGTAGCTTATCTCACAGCATATTATGCATTGATCATAAGAGGAAATCTTCAACAAGGAGACAAGGTACGCTTTTTTAACCCATAGATGCCGGTTGACCTTCTGGTCCGCAGTCAAAGTGCCATATCTCTGCAAGGATAAAAGATTTTTTGATGCGGTTTTTTTTAAAGTTGTTCCCATGCAATGGCGGACGTTTTGGGCTAGTTTTCAACCCGAAACTCACCCGGCTTGTATTTTTTCTAGAAAATGCACATTTGAGAGACACGGGTTTTTTGCTTTAACTTTTTACAGTTGACGAGTCGCAACACGTCTTTTGCAAAATGTAGCTGAGACTTTCCCCTAACTCCTGCAAAAACCGTTTTGAAAAATTCTCTGTAGATTCCGAGATATGGCCTTATGAAGTTTTGAAAGTTACTCTACAAGGGTTATACCCATAAAAAAGCTCAAAAAGTCGTATTACCTGATACAGGGCCAAATAAGCATTTTCATCCATTAGCAATGCGTGCAAACGATTTCCCGCCTAGAAAAACCTAAAAACATCAGATTTATGAAACAAAAAAAGCAGAAAAAAAAAGTTAGAGCACTTTTTATCTTACAAGTAACATTAGGGAGTTGTGAAAATTAAAATGCATCCAATCTTTAAAATTTGATATAAGTATTGTTGTTAGAGCGAGTACATATCCAAAAATAACCGACTGATATTTGAAACGATGTAGTTTAGGAGATCATGCATAGGCCTATAGCCTGATATAGGCCTATGCATAAATATAGGTCGAAAATTGAAGTTGCTCAAATTTGTCTGAATAAAAGCTAAAAATATTCTACTCGATGAGATACATTGAACATATTTTTTATTTTGGCTCAAAACTTTATATTTAAAGAGATAATGCATCTCAAATTTGTTAAAAATACACTAAAATTGGGTATTATATATGTTTAAATTATTATAAAAATGTAATTATTAAGCAAACATTTTAAATTTTGTTTTTAAAAATTGCAGCATGTATGGACGAATGTTTTAAAAAAATCTAGCCAATCACATTCTTGAGAAATGGACCGAAAAAAATTTAACATATCGAAAACACATTAATACTCATGATTTTTTTCAAAACATTCGTCCATACATGCTGCAATTTTTAAAAACAAAATTTAAAATGTTTGCTTGATAATTACTTTTTTATAATAATTTAAACATATATAATACCCAATTTTAGTGTATTTTTAACAAATTTGAGATGCATTATCTCTTTAAATATAAAGTTTTGAGCCAAAATAAAAAATATGTTCGATGTATCTCATCGAATAGAATATTTTAGCTTTTATTCGGACAAATTTGAGCAACTTCAATTTTCGACCTATATTCATGCATAGGCCTATATCAGGCTATATGGGGACAACTTTAAAAAAACCGCATCGAAAAATCTTTTATCCTTGCAGAGATATGGCACTTTGACTGCCGACCAGGAGGTCAACTGGCATCTACGGGTTAATAGTCAAGAATTGTTTGAAAAAATCTCTAGGTTCTGATTCATAGCGGCTCTGGTGGCGTTGGCCAAGCAGCTATAGCAATTTGTTTGAGCTATGATTGTGAAGTTTTCACAACAGTTAGTTCCGAAGAAAAACGTCTTTACTTAAAAAAGCGTTTCCCTCAACTTCAAGACGATCATTTTGCCAACTCTCGAGACACTAGTTTTGAGCAGCACATTCGGAAAATGGCAAAAAATCAAGGTGTTGACATTGTGCTAAACTCTTTATCAAGTGAAATGTTACAGGTAAACGTATATTTGACGATAAAACGACTAAAAACTCTAGGCCTCCGTTCGATGTCTTGCGCTAAACGGTCGATTTCTTGAAATCGGAAAGTTTGATATGGCTCAAAATTCAAGTCTGGGCATGCAACACCTGCTCAAAAATACTACATTCTATGGAATCCTGCTGGATGCTGTAATGGACCCCGACATCGGAGACCCTAAAGTGATGCAAGAACTTGTTCGACTCCTCGCTCGGGGGATCGGGAACAACGTTGTTCAGCCACTGAATCGAACTCTTTTTGCAAAAGAAAAGATTGAAGAAGCATTCCGTTTTATGTCCCAAGGAAAACACGTGGGCAAAATTTTGATTGAAGTACGTCAAGAAGAGAACAAAGCCATTTGTCCACCTTCACCACTGAAAATTCCATCTGTCTGCAGATTTTATTGCCACCCCAAGCATGTCTACTTGATCACTGGGGGTCTTGGAGGCTTTGGACTCGAGTTGGCTCAATGGATTATTGATCGTGGGGCGAAGAAACTAGTTTTGACAAGCCGAAACGGGGTTAGGACTGGCTACCAAAAACGGTGCATCAGTATGTGGAAGAAGACTTGGGGCGTTGCTGTCGAAATTTCCGCGCTAGACATTGTAAAGGAAGAAGATGCTATTGACTTGATTCAATACTGTCAACAATTTGGTCCTTTGGGTGGTGTTTTCCACCTGGCTATGGTCCTGAAGGATCGAGTGTTTGAAAATCATACGGTTGAAAACTTCAGTGATGTAGCCGCACCAAAATATTTCGGCACAATAAATTTGGATGTGGCTACTAGAAAGCTTTGTGACGAAAATCTCCGTTGGTTCGTAGCTTTTTCATCGGCTGTTTCAAAGTTTGGAAATGCGGGGCAAACCAACTATTCTTGGGCAAACTCGGCAATGGAAAGGATCATAGAACAACGCCGTGAAGACGGCTATCCAGGCATTGCTATACAATGGGGTCCTATTGGAGATGTCGGGACTGTGCTCGAAAGCGGCGGAGATAATAGCACCATATTGCTTGAAGCATTGCCGCAACGCATACCTAGTTGCTTGGCCATGCTTGATCTGTTTTTAGCATGGAATCATCCCATTTTTACGAGGTGAAATTTTTTATATGTTCATGCCGAAAATTTGAGTCTATCTGTATTTTTAAATTAATTTTTAGCGCCATCAAGGCAGATGTAGTGAAAGAGGACGCAGAAAGGGGCAACAATTTGCTCAAAACACTTGCACATATTCTGGGGATAAACGACGTTAGTCAACTGGACATGGATGGCAATTTGGGCGACTTGGGACTGGACTCTCTCATGGGAGTGGAAATTAAACAGGCCTTGGAACGTGACTACAACCTTGTGTTGTCTATGAAAGAAATCCGCACTGTAAGCTTCGGAAATTTTATGTTTAAAATTGCCTTTTCAAGCTTACTTTGAATAAGCTACAAAAACTCGTAGAAGAAGGCAGAGATGAAGCGGCGAATCAACCACAACAACAAAACAACGATGTGGAAAATGAAGGAGAGGACCTAGCTGATGCCAAAATTCAGCATAAACAACAAATGACCCAAGTTTTTAAGCTACGATTCGATTTTCGAGACTTTGAAACAAAAGAGCCGGTTGTGAAATGCAATGAGATTGAAAACGGCCCTGTTGTTTTCTTTGTCCACCCAATTGAAGGAGTTTGGTCACCGTTGAAACAGTTGGTGAGCAAATGCGACTTTCCGATATATTGCCTTCAGTTTGTCCCCGGTGTTCCAGCCGATTCAGTAGAAAGTTTGGCTGAATATTATGTTCAGGTAACTATTGTGCTGCTATTCATTTCCAGCAAGGGGGAAAATTGTTCAGGGGTTCTGGTTTCAAACCTGGTAACTAATTGCGATCGTTTCATTTAGGAAATGAAAAAAATCCAACCCAATGGTCCATATCGAATCGCAGCTTACTCGTTTGGAGCGTGCATTGGCTTCGAAATGGCAACCTTGCTACAAGCGACCGACGGAAACAACAGCGTCGAAAGTCTTATCCTCATCGATAGCTCTCATTTATACGTTCAATCTTATAGAGATGTACCTTCATAAATTCTTCTTCTTCTTTAATTTAACTTCAATTTAGGCTTATCGAATAGCATTCAACGTCTCAGATGACGCCAATCTATTTAATCATCCAGTGTTTGAATCAGAGCTAATGTGCGCTATGGCCATTAGATGCGCCAACGTGAATTACAAAAAATTCCGAAACGAGCTAATGCAAATGCCGGATTTTCAAGAACGCGTTCAAAAAGTCGTAGACGTTGTGATGGAAATGGGCCTTATACGAAATCCAGAATCAATTGAATTTGCTTGTGAAGCTTTACGTGCGAAGTTTATCATTGGAGACAAGTACAATACAGTAGCGGACAAAAACTTTACTCAAATTACAAACAGTATCTTGGTTTGCTTTTGGCATAACTTTTAGCGGATAAATTCATATGTAATGGTTAACCACCCAATTTAAAGCCTAGAATGTAAACTTTAAATTGAGCGATTAACCATTACATATGAATTTATCCGCTAAAAGTTAGGCTAAAAACAAACCAAGGTGCTTTTTTATAATTTGAGTGGAGTTTTTTGCCCGCTACTGTATCTTCTTTAAAACAAACCAACGTTCATTTTGTTTTTGGTATTGCTTCACTAAAACCTATGAAAGATTTTAGAGATTAAAATTTGTGATCTCCTGCATAAAAAAATCTCTTTCCAACGCCGAGAAAGACCGAAAATACGCGGTATGATACCTGTTGGGGCTCTATTACACTTTAGGCGTCCCACATACTTCCATTACGACAAAAAAATTTTACGGAGCAGGACAAAAAAGCTTATATAGAAGTGTAGAACAATCCCTGTTATTTACAAATATCATAGCTAAATTGAAAACCTATCGTTCATTTTAGAGAAATTAGCAAAACAAGATATAACGTCTTAAAGGAGGGGTTTTCTTAGTCCACTTTATTTTTCTTAGTCTAACCGTCTGATGATAAAAATATTTTCCAGCATTTGTAGGAAGAGGTCCTTGATCAATATCCTGTCTAATATTTATCTAAAAGTTTTGAAATTTTTCAATAAATTTCTGAAAATGCAACAATACTGCATACAAAAATGGCATTTAACATTAACAAAATTAATTGGGCGCCTAAAATTTTGATTGGACAACTCAAAATTGATGGGACGCCTAAAGTGCCCCTGTTGGGACACCCTGCATAAAAATATGAGTCAGTCAAACCCATTTTTGTCTTAAAGGGAGGATGTCGATTGCGGCCCTATCTCCGAAAAAATTTTTTTATCAAAATTTTTGCAGGAAAGATCCCTCTAGGGGTAATTTTATGCGAGAAATCGATTGCGCGCATTCCCAAAGTGTGAAAACGCTTCCCTGATCCTGATTCAGGGATGGGTGTATTGAAACGAAAATGTAAATTATTCAATTTTAGCCGAAAACCGACTGTTTAAGGGTAATTTTATGCGGGGAGTCGATCGCGCATTCCCAAAGCGAGAAAACGCTTCTAAAACCCTCATACAGAAAACTTTATTCAGAATCTTCCTCTTCACTATCACTAAATACTAAAATTTGTTCTAGTTGATCGCAAACAACATCTAGGTATTCATCTAATTCATCTTGCGCCAATTAAACCGGCTCTCCTGAACCTTGCTTCGCTATTGTTCCAAGGATTCTTCCACGATTTCTTTTTTCCATCCATCACTTACCGGTCCCTTTTTGATTTTTGTAACTTTCTCTCCCTTAGACTTCGAGCAACATTCGTAAACTTCAAAAATTCTTTGATCTCCTTTTATTTCTGCCAATCTGTTTTCATTGAACGTCAACGCAGCAAGCATAGTCCGGACTTGGAACCCTTTTTTCGGGAAGAACTTCCTTTTTGGCCGATATAGAATGTAAAATTCGAATAATTGACATTTTCGCTTCAATACATACATCTCTTCCCTGAATCAGGGCCAGGAAAGCATTTTCACGCTTTGGGAATGCGCGCAATCGATTTCCCGCATAAAGTTACCCTTAGGCAGCCGGTTTTCCAGCTAAAATTGAATAATTTACATTTTCGCTTCAATACATACATCTCTTCCCTGAATCAGGGCCAGGAAAGCATTTTCACGCTTTGGGAATGCGCGCAATCGATTTCCCGCATAAAGTTACCCTTAGGCAGCCGGTTTTCCAGCTAAAATTGAATAATTTACATTTTCGCTTCAATACATACATCTCTTCCCTGAATCAGGGCCAGGAAAGCATTTTCACATTTTGGGAATGCGCGCAATCGATTTCTCGCACAAAGTTACCCCTAGAGGGATCTTTCCTGCAAAAATTTTGATAAAAAAATTTTTTTCGGAGATAGGGCCGCAATCGATACCCTCCCTTTAAAAACAATTTTTCCTTGAAAAAGTTTGCTAGTTGAAGCAGCCCCAAAGACAAAACAAATGCGCGTCACCCTTTGGGCACTGCAAAATTTTAGATATGTTTTGACCTAAAACCATTTAGATACTATCCTACAAGAAATTTTAAAGGAAACGTGACGCTAATTCGATCTAGCCAACCTATAGCATTCCTTGGTGTTAACAATACTCTCGGTGAAGATTATGGTCTCTCACAGGTTTAGCGGCTGCTAACTTTTATACAAAATTTGACTTTTTAGGTGGCTGACAAGGTTAACGTTCGCATTGTCGATGGAGACCACGATTCAATTGTACAAGGACAAGCCAATGAAACGGCAGACCTTATCCGAGATGTGATCTACAGCAAAAACAAAAACCACACAAGTTAACAGTGATGCCAATGATACAAAATGGACGGTTTCCACTGCACCAGTTTACAACTTTAAAAATTAATGCTTTTTCCTTTTCCTGCTTTTATATTTGCTTAGAAACTTAGATAAATTTAAACATATTGGAGTTGGAATTAATTAAAGTATTGATAAAGTTTAGGCACCAGAAAAAAATACAAGGAGCACCACCGTTTTTTCTCTCAATACAGTAGACAGTACTGTATTCTTCAAATACAGTAGGTAGGATCAACGTGCTCCGCCTACTTAGAAAGAGGCCACATATGTTTCGCAAAAATCGGTAATTTTTCTAATCTTAAAATCATACCCAAAACATCAGAGCGACCAAAGTTATTTTCCCCCTGACTATGGTCGGTTATTTTGAGATGCAAAATATCGTTATTATCGGAACCGGAGTGATGAGAACGAGCATTGCCCAAGTAGGGAATGAAGCTTGTGAGCCAAACATTTTTGGAGTACTATTGAAAATAGGTTTAATGTTGCTTTAGTTGGTCGCTCAATAGATAAATGTGAGCTAAGCCGAGCAAACATTGTGAAGGGTCTGTAAAGAACATCCGAGGAACGTTATCCTGATGATAATCAAGTAGATTTTTTGGCAATAGGAAGGAATGTAAGTTAAGCCAAAATAGATTCTTGAAAAAACTTTAAAAATTGGCGAATTTCGAAAAACAAATTCGAACATTTTTCCCCCAAAAATAAATTTGGCTAAAATTCGTTTTTCAAAAGTCGCAAATTTTTGAAGTTTTTCAAGAGTCTATTTTGGCTTACTTACATTCCTTCCTACTGTCGATTTTTTTGACGAAACTGAAATCGCAAGACAGTGATCTACCTGAAAAAGTTATTTAACCCCTTAGTGCCGGCTGTTCGGGACAGAAATTTACAAGTCGTCTAGCTCCTTCAATTTAAAGCGGATTGATATAATTCTTTTTACAAATGAAAAATCCAGATAGGAACAAAAATGTATCGCAAGACTATAAGAGCCAGAACCACCTTCAGAATGAAATCTTTTTAAATAACTGTGTGGCAAAATTTGTAAGAAGAATTTATAAAGATTTTCAACCCAAAAATAACAGTTTCAAACGCAATTATCTCAAACATTACAACGATTCATAACATGCCATAAAAATAAAAAATGGTAAAGTGCGAAGTGGCGCCAACTGCACTCATAAGGTCGGGGGTTCAATCTCGCGCGGAGCCATTTCTTTTTGCAGTGTCCAAAATCGATAAAAAAATTTTTCCTAGGGGTATTTTTAGCCCAAAAACGCGAATTTGTTGTTTTTATTACTCCAAAACCTCAGGAAATACTATTTTTTTCAATTTGTATGCAAATTTAGGCGTTTTGCACAAAAATTGAAAAAGTCATTTTTTGGAGGTTTTGGAGTAATAAAAACATCACATTCGTGTTTTTGGGCTAAAAATACCCTAGGCAAAATTTTTTATCGATTTTGGACACTACAAAAATAATGGCTTCGCGTGGGATTGAACCCTCGACCTTGCAGTTGGCGCCACTTCGCACTTTGCTATGTAACCGGCACTTTTTATTAAATCTCTCTGTGAAAAACGTTATATCAGTTTTCCAACAAAGATTGTAAAAGGACCAGTGAAAGGGGGTGCATTTTGCGACCATTTGGGAGAAAAAAATTTTTTTCGTAGAAATGACCTTATTGGGAGTAATTTGATGCGAGAAATCGATTACGTTTCCGAAGCGTAAAAACGCCATCTTGACCAAGTTTTCGTGAAAAATTGCCTATTTTTTCGCTTTTTTCACCTTTTTTCGTCGAAAAAGGCAAAAAACGCAATTGTCACGAAAACTTGGTTAAGATGGCCTTTTTACGCTTCGGGAGTGAGCGCAATCGATTTCTCGTATCAAATTACCCCCAATAGGGTCATTTTTACGAAAAAATTTTCTCCCAAATGGTCACAAAATGCACCCCTTTGAAGTAATGCTACCGCAACATTTATTATTTATTAAAAAAAATAAACGAAAAAGCATAAAAACGACTTGTTAATTATATGTTCAATTTCTTTTTTTAACTTGTAAAAAGACCCCATTTTTAGGCTGCACAATGACGCTAGAAATTCGTAGCTTCAATGAATCCTAAATTTTTTTAATTATGAATTTCAATTTTTAATTTTTTTAAATTTACTTCTACTTTTTCATTCGCTTCGAAATAAAATTTTTTAATCATTTCTACAACAGTTGTTTTGATTACAGTTTCTCCCATTCTCATTCCCACACAATTCCTAGGCCCAATTCCGAAAGGTAGCCATGTTAATGGATCAAGTCTATTGTTTATAAATCTAAAAAGACTTGGCCCACAAATTGAATTTTGCGATTTTTCGCGCAAATTTTTACCAAAAACATTTTTTTATCAGGGAATTTTTCCTTATTTGAATTTTACCTTTCTGGTTTAAAATCGAAGGGATTTGGCCAAATTTCTGCATTACAATTCACAGCAGCCGTAATTATTATAATCATCATGCCTGCGGGAATTTTATATCCATTTACAATTGTATCTTGAACACATTGTCTAGACATAAAAAAAGCTAAAATTGTGCGGAGACGTAAGCTTTCTAAGTACACTGCATTTAAATAGGGCATTTTTAAAATTGTTTCATAATTGATCATCTAGAAAAACAGAAAAATATTATTCATTTCGATTAAACACTTCTAAAATAATGCCCGAAAACTGAGCGACCAAGGCGCGATTACAAGCGACAGCTTCGATTAGTCCAAGCTCCGAAAATGGGTCCGGAACAGAGTAAAACGGGTGAATCATCCGGGGTGAATGAAAAAATAAAACGGGTGAATGAGGTTTAAAAGACGATTTTCGGGAAGTAATCTTAGCGAAGTGCCTATATTTTTATGACCAAATATTTTTTTAGCACCAATATTCTGGATTCGGATTCTGAAGGCATAAGGCCTAAAGCATCAGGCTTAAAGGGGTGCAGATAATGATCATTCTCGGTCAAAAAATTTTTTGCCAAACAGCCTATATAGGAGTAAAATCATGCGAAAAATTGATTGCGCACATTCCCAAAGCTTGAAAATGCTTCCTTGATCCTGATTCAGGGAAATAGATGTGTGTATTGAAGCGAAAATTTTGGATTTTTCTTCTAAAAATCATCGTTCTAAGGGTTATTTTATGCGAGAAATCGATTCAGCGCATCTCTGAAGCGTCAAAATGCATCCTTGACCATTGTCCTTGAAAAATTATTTTTCTACCACAATGCTTCGGGGATGTGCTGAATAGATTTCTCGCATAAAATAACCCTTAGAACGATGATTTTAGAAGAAAAATCCAAAATTTTCGCTTCAATACAAAGCACTCATTTCCCTGGATCAGGGTCAGGGAAGCATGCTCAAGCTTCGGGAATGCGCGCAATCGATTCAATTCCCCGCATAAAATTACCCCCAGAACGATGATTTTGAAGCAAAAACCCAAAATTTTTCGATTTTCGCTTCAATACGCACATTTATCTCCCTGAATCAGGGTCAAGGAAGCATTATCAAGTTTTGGGAATGCGCGCAATCGCTTTTTTCGCATAATTTTACCCTATATAGGCTGTTTGGCAAAAAAATTTTCGACCGAGAATGACCATTAAATTTTTGTAAAAATTTAAAAATTAGGAGGTTACCCCCTAAAAATTTAAATTTTCTGCTTTTTTTCGATTCACTCGATCGATTCAATTCTGCTTTTTTCGATTCACCCGATCGATTCAACTCTGCCTTTTTCGATTCACCCGTTTTACTCCGCTAAAACTAAAGGATTTTAGGATTTTATAGAAAAAGTATTTCAAGGGAGAGGAATGGAGAAAAATGCTTTTTTACATCGTGTTGAGAGCGCATAAAAATACATGCACTTTGCTAAGATCACTCCCCGAAAATCGTCTTTTAAACCTCATTCACCCGTTTTATTTTTTCATTTACCCCGGGTGATTCACCCATTTTACTCTGTCCCCAGGGGGCCGAGCTTTTCTCTAAGAGGTTAAAAGCTAGAAGCCTAATTTCTTTTCTAAAATGTTGATGGGACCTCAATCTGATAAACCCACATCAAGGCCCCAGGGCTTCATTTGAAAATTTTTTTCTAGAATCGTTGAGAGCCCCAAAATCATGCTTTTTTGAAAAAGTGCCCATTTTTGGGCCCCCTAGAAAAAATTTTTCAACTGAAGCCCTGGGGCCTTGATGTGGGTTTATTAGATTGAGGTCTCATCAACATTTTAGAAAAGAAATTAGGCTTCTAGCTTTTAACCTCTTAGAGAAAAGCTCGGCTCCCTGTTGGGCCCCCACCGGCCCCATTTTCAGATCCTAGATTAGTCTCAATGATGAACCCAGTTGGAAAGGAGATACATTTTTAAAAGCTACTTTCTATAAAAATCAACCCTTGGAAAGACCCGGATCCCAAAAGTTGCTTGATTTGTCTAAATTTCACATGTACCCCCGTTTTTGACTATGCTGAGTCCGAAAATGAAGGAATTGACATCAACTTTTCAATTGGATTTTGATATCCGGCACATGGGCCTTGCTTTTCTTTGTTTTGAACACCAACGACACTAAAAATTGCTATATCTCGGCCTAGGTAAATGATCTGGTCATGGTTTTGGTGTTATTGGAATCCTCAAATCACGAGCTAAAAACTTTATATAGGCATTATGTGGTAAATTCGATGTCCGGGAGAAGTTATAATGCCATCTTTGAAAAATTACATCAAAAATTTCAAAAATTACGTAAAAAATTGGCCATAATTTATATATATATTCGAAAAATTCATGAAAAATGGAGTATTTTTTGTTTTTACAGTAAATTCTGGATCGTTATCGTTGTCGAAATAATTGCGTTTGAAGTTGGCTATTTTTTGGAATTGGTTTAGAATTTGAATTCCCGCCCAAATTGAAAATCAGGGTTTTGGCGGGAATTCAAATTCTAAACCAATTCCTAAAAATAGCCAACTTCAAACGCGATCTCGACAACGATAACGATTCAGAATTTACTGTAAAAACAAAAAATGCTCCATTTTTCATGAATTTTTCGAATATATATAAATTATGGCCAATTTTTGACGTAATTTTTCAAAGATGGCATTATACGAACATCGAATTTATAGGCCGAGATATAGCAATTTTTAGTGTCGTTGGTGTTCAAAACAAAGAAAAACAAGGCCCATGTGCCGGATATCAAAATTCAATTGAAAAGTTGATGTCAATTCCTTCATTTTCGGACTCAGCATAGTCAAAAACGGGGGTACATGTGAAATTTAGACAAATCAAGCAACTTTTGGGATCCGGGTCTTTCCTTAATGGACCAAGAGTCGATTATTACAGAAAGTAGCTTTTAAAAATTTACCCAAATATTCATAATTTATTAAAGAAATTTTTTTTACAAAATTTTAATTAAAAAAATATGAAAATTGAGATAATTTAAAAAATTTTTATTTGAAAGTTACGTAACTTTTTGTCCGACCCCCTGTAACGTTCCGAAATCCAAGGCCCAAACCCCCCTCCTTAATGGACCAAGAGTCGATTATTACAGAAAGTAGCTTCTAAGTTTTATTAAAAATTTATACCGATTCATCATTTAAATTTTCCATGATTTCGCTATAAAGCTTTTCTTGTACATCAGGATTTTTTGCTAATAGCGAAAATATATAAGTTAAAGCGACACTTTGTGTTTCAAAGCCAGCTACAATAAAACCATAAATACTGGAAATAATTGTTTCTTCGTGGAGTGTCTACAACTAGTTATTATATGGTAACAAAAAAATCCGGATTTTTGTGATTTTTCGAGAAAATTTTGGCATTACGACTTTATCCAACTTTTTGTTTCTCCAACCGACTTTATCCAACTTTTTAAATTTTGTCGATAAATCGTTTCAATAAACAAATCTTTATTGAAATTTTGGAGCTAGTGCTAAATGACTACCCAAGTGAGCATGAACAAAATTTGGCCTCGCAAAATATTTTTCAAATCAAATCCTCCCGATTTCTCTGGCTTAATTTTGTATTTTTCCACATTTTACCCTTAGCTACAATCATAAATTCAACAAAGAAAGCAATAAAGACAATAATTAAAGGAGGAGGACTGTTTATTAGGAGATATCATCAAAAAAATTTTTTCCTAAAAATGACCCTACTACCCCTAATTTTATGCGATGAATGGATTGCGCGCATTCCCGAACCCTGAAAACGCTTCCCTGACCCTGATTCAGGGAAGGTGGTGGGTGTATTGAAGCGAAAATCAAACATTTTCAGATTTTTATGAGAAAACCGTCGATTCTTAGGTTTTTCTAGGCGGGA
>OZJO01025779.1:0-12132 GCA_900406225.1 Acrobeloides nanus | reverse complement strand
ATGTTATTCTAAATATGTTATTTTATATACAAGGTAACCAAAGCATTGATCAGGAACATAGTGAGAATCCAAGGAAGATGTGTTATGATCGTGATCCCTAGTTTTCTATGTGCGACCCCCATCAGACCAGTGATTATCGGGCACGATCACAAACATATATCCAGTACACTATAACATCTCCCATTTTTAAAATTGCAGTGTTTTCTTCATCCGAGAGACGCCTGCTTGAAGTAGAAATCACCGTTATTTTGGAAATTTGCGAGAGCAGGGAGTAGTTTACGGCCTTATCCCAGGTGGTGTCGCCCACCTGACAGGAGATGTGGTACTCCGTTTGCTCGCAAGGTCACGATCATCATAACCAGTTTGGGAACTATTGCGGTCATAGGTCGGTAAAGGGGGAGGAGTGTCCTGACCGACGCACTCATGGACCCAAAATTGAAGGGAGGGACCACCGCATAAGCCCAAAATTGAGAGGGGGACCACAACATCGGGACCCCTTCCCTCCTCCTCCATTTTGCCGATCTATGATTGCGGTGGTGTAGGCTTCATGAGATTCCAACACCAACGCTCAGTGGAAGAATCTCGCTTTCGGAAGTGGCTGCTGAGGTCATCTGAAGTATTCAGTATCTCTCCGGCTCCACGGTTTCCCTCGCCGGAATGCCCCTGTATTAGTTCGCCTGGTCGCCATTGTTATGATCATTCTAGTGGTTTAGGGAAGGGGCAATTGGAGCAAGTGACCCCCCCCCCCCAGCGGGCCAAAAGTCAAAAAACATAAGAAGCTTCTTATGATTAATGGATGGTGCCCTCCCCTAGCC
Source organism: Acrobeloides nanus (assembly GCA_900406225.1). Taxonomy (NCBI): domain Eukaryota; kingdom Metazoa; phylum Nematoda; class Chromadorea; order Rhabditida; family Cephalobidae; genus Acrobeloides; species Acrobeloides nanus. Next base: position 11,317 of record OZJO01025779.1, on the reverse strand, counting down.
GACGCTTCTCCCTACATCACTGTTCCCTCACCCAGAATCTCCCCATCAGCCTAAAAATTTGTAACAACTCTTTAAAAAAGATGCGAGATGAGGGGACCCCTCTAACAATTTAGCTGCTTTGGAGAGGTTCCCAACATAGATGAATAGGAGGGTCGTAAACCTCCTCGCGCGATGCGGGAAGTCTAAAGGAAATTTTTGCCTTTCGGCCCTCCCATTTTTCGAGGCCCTCGCGGCGCAGAGGGGGGGGGGGTCGTAATTACAACCCCCTATTCAAGTATGGTTCCCAATATATTTTTGCTTAGTTATGCCACTTACTGCATCAGCTCGTAACCCCAATCTCACATCTTCTGTAGAATTACTAATAAATAAATGTCCTATATTTTCATTCGCTATAGGAACATCATCAGCAGAGGGAAAAGTTCCAAAAAATACCAGAATTATATAAATTGTTGTCAAACCAAATGGGACAGTTAAATAAGCTACGTAGTGCAATATATCGATATCTCTTTTTCTACAAATTTTTTAAAATAAAAAATTATAGAGAGTATTTTGTATTTATTTACTTGCAAAAAACCAAAAATCTATAAACAAATTGTATAGGGCATGACGGGATTATAAGGCTGAAGGTAAAAATCCATATTAAAGTTATTGCATAACGGAGCCCTTGATCATCAAAGTTTGTGCTGATAATGGAATTTAGGACTAGATATGCAGTGCTTTTGTCCAGTAGGATGATCTAAAATGCGTATTGACTTCAGCAGAAACTGAAATTTTGATCCTCTTGCCAATTTGAAATTTGATTTTTTAAATATATTCCTGGAATGTTTAGGCTTCTAAAACTCCCATGTCCACAACCACCTTCACCAAGGTGTCTGTGTCCCTTATGACCGGTTCCATGAAGCTTCTCTGAAGCTTCAGTGGAATAGGACCCTGATCGAAGAGAACCATTCAGTGATCAATATGTAGTGGTTCGATGGCTGTCAGGGAGTTTGACACCATCGACACTAAAAGTTCGATTCTATCTTGAGCCCAGAAGTTTTGCAAAAACATATGATGAGCGGGGATCTAGACAAAATCTTACAGGCGCAGACATCAACATACTCAAGGCAAATAACAAATCCACCACACAACCTTGAAGCAAAATTTTACTATACGACTTCATCTCCGTAACAGTCTTATGTTTAATCAAAAATATTAGGAAGCAACACCCAAGTATTGCAAGAATAGAACAAACTGTGGCATTTATCTTATGTACAACGAGTAAAATTTCAGACATCTTATATTCACAAGAATGTCAGATGCAAGCACGAATCATAAGTAAATGGAGAATATTAAATGTACAGAATACTAATNATGTACAACGAGTAAAATTTCAGACATCTTATATTCACAAGAATGTCAGATGCAAGCACGAATCATAAGTAAATGGAGAATATTAAATGTACAGAATACTAATGAACGATTTCTTAGTAGTAATAATGGATTGTTTATATCTAAGGTCGAAGCTTTTCAGCTTAAATAATGGAAAGTCTCGAAAATTAATTTTATTTAAAAATTGAATTAATTCTATAATTGTTTCTACGAAAACATTATACGTAGTCTAACCTAGAGACCGCCACGTAAAAAATTTTTGCCGATTTTTTCCGAAATTCTTTGCTAAAAGTGTCCAAAATGGATGTAGAAACAACTTTAATTAAGATCATTAGCAAATACTTTAGTAAAAACTCGAGAAAAATGGAAAAAATGGTAAATTCGATGTCACAACCGAAATTTACGCAAAACTGGAAACGGAAAAATTACATCGTTGTCTAACCTGGCTGCCGAACTTATCAAGGAGATCTTTTGCCCCTCATTATACATGAAATTAATTCTCCTTGATAAATTCGACAGGCAGGCTAGACAACGATGTAATTTTTCTTCCCTTTCCTCACCGCTTCTGCTGCAAAAAATTATATCATTGTCTAGCCTGTCTGTCGAACTTATCAAACATTATAAAAATCACAATTTTGTGCAGGGCTTAGCGGAAGTTAAGCGGGGTTCTTTTTTCGAAATTTTTTGACAAAAATGTCTAAAATACCGAGTAGAATTAGTGTACAAGTGTTCCTAAATGTTCGTCTCATAGTTTGATGATCTCAGGGATTTAATGAGCTATCGCTTGTCCCAAACAGATCGGTAAATTTTGAATTTTCTAATGTCGATTAATTCGTTTCCATAAACAGATTTTATTGATTCAGGAAACATTTATCGAATAAATTCAAAATTTACATTCTATTTGGGACGAGTGATAGCTCATTAAATTTGCAAAAAAGCACTATAAAGCCAAAACTTTGAACCAATTTTTTTCTACCTAGATGCACTCCGGAGGAAAAATTTCTTTTATTTTACAGGGTGTTTCAAAAAAACCGTACTTTTCAAAAATACGGTTGTATGACAAAATCTTTGAATTTTTAAAGGTAAAATCATGCGAGAAATCGATTGCGCGCATCGCCGAAAATTAAAAATGCTTCCCTGACCCTGATTCAGGGAAAATATAGATTTTTTTCGACATTTTAACTAGCACTTGGTTTGAAAAAACGTATGTTTAATATCAGTCTCGGTGGTGCAGTGACAAAGCAGCGGCTTATGTGTCACAAAGGTCCCTGGTTCGAATCCCGCTTGAAGCAAAAAAATTTTGCACAACCGTATTTTTGAAAAGTACGGTTTTTTATGAAACACCCTGTAATAATGAATCATCCATCTTTTAAAAAAATTTCGTTCCGATCGGGGAATAACAACTGCGTGACGTCCCTTGTGAGCATTTTAGCTACGCAAATGCAAACTTTAAATTTGCCTATTATTTCATATGAAAAATATAAATCCCTTTTTCATGATTTTTTGTAAGTAAGTAAACTCGATCATGCTTTTTCAGAATCCGTAAAAATTTTCGAAAAATTCGATTGTTAAGGGTGTTTGCAAGATTCACCCTCCGAAAGGATTTGAGGAGTATTTTTGGGACAATCCAGTGGCATAGGGAAGTGGCCAGGCTCCTAGTGAGAAAATTCTTTAAAAAATACACAATTATAAGTATCTCCTTGTATTTTTTTTTGAAAAAACGAACATTTTGGGTAAGTACCCCTCCCCTAGCCAACCTTTCTCCCTACTCCATGGGTCACCCCATGCAACAAAGTGGCAAAACATAAGACCGCATAAACAGCTTCCAAAATTTGCACCCCATATACATGGTTCCAATTTACAAACTTGTCAGATTGCGATCCCCTTGCGTTAAAGTTGTTCTTACTAAGAAACTTCTTAGTATAGAATCTTTAATTTTATTCTCTACAACAAATGTATACTTCTTAAGAAATTCTAAGAAATAAGTAAAGCAAAATAATCATGAGAATTCGTTTTTAACGGCGAAAAAATTATACCCAGAAAACCCAAGGCAGCTAATTTCATTAGACGTTTAACCTGACTACGAAAGTTAGTAGAAAATGGATTTTAAAAAAATAATAAATAGGAAAAAATTAGTAGGGGGATTAAAATTTATGGGTACAAAAGTTTTTCAATGAAACATTATAATTGAATTCTATTGATCAAAGCACTTTAAATTTTCCTAATTTTTGAGCCATCCAAATTGATGAACACATTTTTTCACCTATTTTTGAGTAGAAAACTTGGGCAAAAAATTACAATGGCTTTTACCACGGACGTATGATGAAGCAGTCAAAACAGGTGCATAGTTGTATTTACGCCGACTTTGGTACATCTCAGATTTCGATCTTGTGGTTGACTAACAAAAGAATCATACCATATTTACTCTTATGGAGCTCCATGGAGTTCTATTTTTTGATTGATCTCTGGGGTGAGGTTCTATTAGAGACTAACGTTCTATTTTTTTATATGAAATTTCAAAAAATCTATTTATCGAAATAGTCTCCCATTATGTTGTTGCCTAAAATTTTTGTAATATTCTCAAAAAGTATCGGGAGCCGAGCGCTCATCGCTCGGGGTTGTGACTCCGAGCGCACTCCAGAGCGACACTCCTCATTACAAATGTATTAGTTATTACTAATGCTTCTTTTATTATTAATCCCTGAACGCGGTTTGGTCATGTCCGCCCTTGAAGCAATTAAATGGGGGATGAGCTCTATTAGTAACTGGGGTTCTATTCTTTTAATTGATCTCTAGAGTGGGGTTCTATTAGAATAAATACGGTAATTTTAGCAAAACAGGAGTTGCTATCGTCGGTCCGTTGTGTAAATCGTTGACGTATGTGACTATAGTATAGCTTGATTCCAAAAACCTTGGAAACCAAGACTCGATCGTTCGTATAAACTTCAAAGTGCATTCACATTCTTTGAAACAATTTCGTAGAAAAAATGAAAAACGTCACTGTTTTGTACATTTAATGACAATTTACACATTAAATGGCTAATTTTATTTGAGTTTTATGAGTAAAGGTTTTCTCTAAGAGCTGGGTAACAATCTTATTCCATATATTATAACTCATTGGGCAAAACAGTGTAAGGAAATAAGATGTTTATTTTGTCTTTGTGTGTTCGATTCTTCAGAAATCTATGAAACACTTGAAATAAAAGTGAGGATGGTAGAAGTAGTGAGGGATGGTTGTGTGTGTGGGGTGTTGTATGTGTGTGGGGGTTGTGTGATTGTTGTTTGGTATGTTGTGTAGGTGTTTGGCTACTTCGGCTTTTATATCTCATTTAACGTGATCTAAAATCGAAAAATTTTTATTTTTCGAAATTTTCCCAAAAATTACCCTATTAGTGGTAATTTTTTGCGAGAAACACGTTGGCGATGTTATTTGTGCGTAAAAACGCTTCCATTTTTTAGAAAATTGGATTGAAAACAAAGAAAGTACATATTTCGAAAAAGCTAATATGTCAAGATTTTCATGTGGCACCCAGAGTAATCAATTAAATGCAATTTAAAAAAATATTGATAGATTCCAATTATAGTGGAGAGAACCATGGTGCAATAAAATTAATTAATATTTGAAACCTAATAAGCCCTATATCATTTTACATGAACATAAAAAATTTGTAGAAATCTTCAGAACGTGCAATTTTCAAAAAAAAATTTTAGTTTGACACTTGTTTATTTAAGTGTATCCAGGGTTATCACATTGCTAAATAAATATGGCAATGCCCTATTTTTAAAACCTTTGCAATACTTGTCATAGCTATATAAAATTGAAAAATATTGACTATGCCTTTTTTTAAAGTTTTGCTATATTTTTAGCCATTTTGGCCATATTTCCAAGATTTGCATGTGGGGCACCCTGAGTATATCCTTGGCTACAGGAAATCTTTCCCATTACTGTTTTTTATTTCAATACTACTCAAACGAATTTAACGCCGAGCTCTTGCGGGGGCGGTATGCCTTTTCTTTCCTGTTACCGAGTTGGCATTGGCATCGATGTTTCCGGCTCAAAAATTTCATTAATTAGTTTATTTTTCATCGTATTCTGTGAAAAGGCTTTATTCTATTGTTAGAATTTGCTAGATTTTTCGCTCCATTGATTTATACTTTTTGAATAGTCGTTTTTTGAGTGATGTTTCTAACAATAACTTCCTATGTCAATTTACAATTTTTAGTGATAATTAATTTAGAAATTTTGGGTGGAGGACTTTTGCGCCCTCACATATGCGCAACTGACATTTGCACTTTCACATTTGTGCCCCGACATATGCACCTGACAGTTGTGCCCCGATATATGCGTCCGATAGTTGCACTCCGATATTTGCGCCCCCGACATTTGCACCCCAACATTTGCGCTCTATAATTGCGCAACGATCTTTATCCCCAACATTTGCGTCCCTACGTATGCGCGCTAATAATTGCGTCCCGACATTTGCGCAAACCCGTGAACAAATGGGCATTCTACTTATGTATGCATTTTCAAACGACAAAAAAGTCGATGTGTAATATTTACAAAATTTATTAATTCCGTGTGTTTTGTTTATATAAGTATTATTCAAATAAAAATTTTGGAGCTGTCCTAGCTGGGGGGAGCCAATCAACCGAGTTCAAAAAGATGAGTTATCTACCAATTTTTCTCAATTTGCCAATTTTTTGCAGTAAAGACTCCTATAGGGGTAATTTTATGCGAGAAATCGATTGAGCGCATTTCCGAATCTTGAAAACGCTTCCTTGACCCTGATTCAGGGAAGGAATCGGTGTATTGAAGCCAAAATCAAACATTTTCGGATTTTTATGAAAAAACCGTCGATTCTTAGGTTTTTCTAGGCAGGGAATCGATTGCGCGCACTCCCGAACTATGAAAATGCTTCTTTGACCCTGATTCAGGGAAAAAACCAAAAAATTGCATCTTCAATGCTTGAAAATCCTTGTTTTGACACGTTTTGGAAAAATCCGAAAATGTTCGCTTCAATACACCGATTCTCTCTCTGAATCAGGAACAAAGAAGCGTTTTCACTGTTCGGGAGTGCGCGCAATCGATTCCCCGCCTAGAAAAACCTAAGAATCGACGGTTTTCTCATAAAAATCCGAAAATGTTTGATTTTGGCTTCAATACACCGATTCCTTCCCTGAATCAGGGTCAAGGAAGCGTTTTCAAGATTCGGAAATACGCTCAATCGATTTCTCGCACAAAATTACCCCTATAGGAGTCTTTACTGCAAAAAATTTTGAGAAAAATTGGTAAATAACTCATCTTTTTGAACTCGGTTGATTGACTCCCTCGAGGACAGCTCCAAAATTTTTATTTGAATAATACTTATATAAACAAAGCACACGGAATTAATAAATTTGTAAATATTAATATAAGTAAACATCGATTTTTTGTCGTTTGAAAATGCATACATAAGTAGTTCACGGGTTTGCGCAAACACTGAAAATTATTCATTGTTAAGGCTTGTTTAAATCTGAGCGTAAGCGGAAAACGAAACGAAAAATGATTTTTTTAAGCAAAAATCTATGTTCGGATCTTCTAAAAAGTTGTTCCTTATACATTTTTCTATATTTTAAAAAGAAATTAGCAAAAAAAGAATTGCTCAAGTCGAAAAAGTGCAAAATGCTGTTTACGCTGCCGTTAACGCTAGCGTAAGCGGCAGCGTAATCAGCGTCTTACAATTTCCTAGGCTTAGACAATTTCGTTTTGCTAATTTCCTTTTAAAATGTAGAAAAAATATATAAGGAAGGAGAAGATTAGAACGTAGATTTTTGCTAAAAAAATCATTTTCCGTTTCGTTTTCCGCTTACGCTCAGATTTAAACGAGCCTTAACAATGAATAATTTTCAGTGTTATTTTTTGTAATTCTTAAATATAACGATTAGCCAACAAAATCATATTTATGGAAATATGTGTTAAAATATAATGATAAAAAGGAAGTTCAATAACTCAACTCTTCGAAAAAACCTGCTATAATTGTCAAAATGCTAGAAGACATTGATCTTATTCTTATTCATAGGATAGACATAAATATTTCTTCAATTTGTGGCTTATTTTTATGCTTATTTTTATTGTATCTAATTTATACTAAAACTAAGTCCGCAATGAAGTCTTACAAAAGGATTTTGATACAAGGGTGTGTAATAGATTTATGTTTAGCAATAGCAACATTTTTTGCTGCTCCGGTAAGAGAATTGTCATCTTTTCTTTGTTCTCACAATGTATATTGATGGCCCTAACCAAAAAATCGTTCGGTTCCGGTTCCTGTCCCACATAAAATTTTTTGCGTTTCTGGTTCCACTTCTAAAATTTTTCCGCTTAAAGCATTTATTTTGTTAATATGTTGACGTTTAAAGGGCCACTCCACAAATTATGGCAACTTTTTCCCGAATGAAGTGGTCCTTTAAGCCACAAACAGTACATCAGGCGCGAAATTTTTTGGAAAATTATCATTTTTAAGATGAAAATACTCAGAAAATGACGATTTTTGGCGAAAACATGATGAATTTGAAGATTTTTGAAACATTTTTTAGCGGTTCTGGTTCTACAAAAAAATTTTGCGGTTCTGGTTCCACCCAAATTTTTTTGGTTCTAGTACCGGTNATTTTTGAAACATTTTTTAGCGGTTCTGGTTCTACAAAAAAATTTTGCGGTTCTGGTTCCACCCAAATTTTTTTGGTTCTAGTACCGGTTCCTCATTAGGAACCGCAAATGGGCCATCACTGCTTTGTACTTTGTCTCGTTTAGATTATACTCTTGGAAGGCTCATCTGCTTATCTTGTTGTGAACAACTTTCTTAGTGACTTGCCACATACCTGGCGATTTACAGTTACAATGATTTGGGTTTTTATTTTTACCCTTATGGTGCCTTCTTCACCAATTCAATTTGTTTATAGATATTTTGTATTTTGTCGGTAAAATAAGCCTTTCCGAGCTTTTAAAGAAAATAAAATTTTTAAAAATAAAATCTTTAGAAAAACTACTTTCACGGGTCTACACTATGCGGGGTTTTTGTTAGTGCCTATATCACATGCATTTATATATTCTATTCTTGTACTTATTGAATGTTTCCCAAAAGATGATGATGTGGAAATATCAAATCAAGCCATCGGATATCTTTTTACTAGAGGAAATTCTACCCCAGATGTTAAAATTGGGCTTATTGCTGATGCTGTAATTTTATTTTTTTAAAGTTTATGAAATGAAAATTTAGAGAACCCCATTGATGCTTGCCATTTTGGCAATAAATTTTGCAACTAATATAGCTAGTTATATTGCTATTATATGGTCCTCTTATAAATTATGGAAGTTTGTCAAGGATTCTTCTCAATATGTCAAAGAGAGTACTAGAGATGCACAAAATCAGTTAACTAAGGCTTTGTTTTGTCAGGTAACACAGCTGTATAGCCAAGGGGCCTCCCGTATCTGAAAAATTCCCATTTCTGCAATTGTTAATAAATATGACATTTTTCACGAAAAATCGTCAAAAAAGGCTATTTTTCGACAAAAATTTTTCGGTTTAATTTCATGCTTCGACGATGCGTGCAATCGATTTCTCGTCAAATTTTACCCCTATAGAAGTCATTTTTCAAAAAATTTTTTTCGAGAACGGGTCTCGAAATGCACGACCCTTTAGAATATTTTAGATGCTCTCACCAATAGTTTTAAACATGCTACCACTCGTCTATATCGTCGCAACAATGTTCTTAGGCATCCCAGATTCCAGATTAAGCATCATTCTAAATCTAGGATTTTCTTGGATACCATTTGTCAACAGTTTCACCACAATTTATTTTGTGCGCCCTTATAAGAATGGAGCCAAAAAACTTTTTTGTTTTAAATGTTTCAAAGTCTCGCATCAATGGTATGAAATTTTATATGATGTATTCATTCCATGTTTATATTTAACTTTTAGGCAAGAGGTGCACTCCACTTCGTTTTTTAAGAGCAGTATTTAGTCCTTTTAATGATAATAGCAACTCTTCTTAGTTTATTTTTGGAAACTACATAATAAAATTTTTATTTTTTATACAGGATGGCCCAATAAAAAGTGGCTTTTTTGTAATTTTTTGTAAAGATCCCGGTTCACAAGGATTTTCTTCATAACAGAAAGTTTTTCACAAGAAATGATGTTCTACAAAGTTGTTACTGAGATCACGACGGACAACTTTGTAGAACATCACTTTTAGTGCAACAATTTATGTTATGAAGAAAAACAGTATGAACTGAGTCCCAAAAATCGCAAAAGGCCACTTTTTTATGGACCATCCTATATTATAAGCAATAAAGATTTAAATAATGTTGGATATGTCGTGAACTTATGAGAGAATTCTTCACTCAACTTCCCTGTAAGCAGATAGGGCCCGAAGTAGATCTGTATAAAAATATATCGCATATTCGCACATGTTATGGGAGCCAGAAAGTTCTGGAATTAGTGTCCCTAGATTCTGCATGAAAAATGGTATGGAAAACCGTGGTCGATCGTCCAAAATGGCTCCAGGGTGTCCTTAAATCAGGGATTGTGACTTTCCTTATATTTTTCGAAATTTTGTTTTCCCTGATTTAAGGACACCCTGGAGTATTTTGGACAATCGACTACAGTTTTCCATACCATTTTTCATGAGAATCTAAGAACACTAATTCCAGAAATTTCTGGCTCCCGTAACATGCGAATATGCAAATTTTGTAAAATAGTTCAAATTTGGCAATTTTTACCGTTTTTTGAAGACAATTTTTAGAAAAGAATTTGGAGTCGTATGTCAAAAGTAACCACATTTTCGAAATTTGAGCATTTGGTTCTACACGGCTGAAAAATATTCTAAAGGGTTGTTGGGATTAAAACTTATAACCCCTAATTTTGACGCAATTTTTTCCATTTTTTGACCCCCGGAAAAAATTTTCAACATTTTTTGATGCGCGCGATTTCTCGCATAAAATTACCCCTAAAGGGTCACTTGTTAAAAAAATTTTCTACCCGACCCTATTTCGGACGCCCCTTTAAGATCCGAGCATCCTATGATGATCATCCTTTGTGAGCCTGTTTCACATAGATGACGGCTTATCAAGTGTAGAATGTAATTGTTTTGACGTCATGTTTTTAAGAAAAGCTGGTTTATCAAAAATATGTTTTCAGTTAAAACTTATTTTTTAATTTTAATAATAAATTAATTCAACTATCGTAATATTGTTAATGTGGGTGACTAGTACGACATTAATTCTATTTCTCAATAATTTAACAATTTTCGTTATACTATGAATGTATATGAAGGCAAATGTTTTTTGGGCAAACAGATTTAATTAAAGTAATTTTTAGTCAAAACAATATTACTAATTGTTATTAGTCATATATCAGTTTGCCTCATAATTTTCTTCCGCTAGATTCGGACTATAGGTGTACAAACAGGGGTGGAGAGAGGGTCTTGTGTTGAGTTGGGTCCTCAAAATTTTCAAAACTTACCTTGGTTCCCATTGCGTTTTTTCGAAAATTTGCCAAATTTTTGGATAAAAACATAACGGCGGACCAAGATAATTTTTTCGAAATTTAAATAAAAATGCAAAAATTTGGTCGATTTTGATGTTTAACCCGGGAATGCGCACGATATATTCCCGCCGGGGAAACTTTAAAAAATTGTTATTTTCTGTATAAGTAAGCTGTCCTGATTCCAAATATATAATTTTTTTCAAAAAAGGAGCAAAAAAATTTTCCGCGCATAACGTCGAGGGTTCGATCCCCGAGCAAAATCGATTTTTTATTTTCGCATCCAAATTGGATGAAAATTTTTGCGTATCTGTATTTTGATGCGCTGATCAAGATTCGAAGCAAATAAAAATGTGGAAACATTCTCGACGAGATCTGGAAAGGAAAATGTGATTTTACCAAAAAGTGTTATTTTTCAATGTGCTCTA
>OZJO01025778.1:0-19792 GCA_900406225.1 Acrobeloides nanus | reverse complement strand
GAAGGTGTACTACCCCCAATTTTAAGCCATTTTTCGAAATTTCAAACGCGTATAACTCCGTGAAATCGCACTTTTATGGCCTATATCGATGAGCTACACTCTCCCGAACATTCCCGTAAATTTTCATCGAAATCCGAGAACCTTCGATTTTTGCCCCTATAGAACCTAGTGCCAAGCCAAAATAGGGGGCAAAAATCGAAGGTTCTCAGATTTCGATGAAAATTTACAGGAATGTTCGGGAGAGTGTATCTCATCGATATAGGCCGGTAAAAGTGCGATTTCACGGAGTTATACGCGTTTGAAATTTCGAAAAATGACTTAAAATTGGGGGTAGTACATCTTCTAAGCTCCTAAAGAATTTTTATGGTTCGAGAATTTGGTCGGGAACGGCTTTAAAAATCGTTTCGAGCATCCTACTTTAATATTTGCTAGGTTTTGTCGTTATCGTGAGAAGAAAATTTTTCAGGTTCGAAATCTCGAGATATTGTCTCTTAAGATGTGATTACATGCCGTGTATTTTACACGTGAATTTTAAATATAAATACACCGTGTATTTATACAGCTTACAACGAAGGGTAAGCTTTTAAATGCGCGCTTTGTCTGAATATCAATAAAAACTGTATAAATTTTGGACACATTTTTACAAAAATCGAGTTTTCGTGTCAATATACAAACCAATTCAAATCGTTGTGAAAAGTCCTAGAGCCCTCTATTCTAGTTTATGTGTCCCAAAAACTTTTATGAGTCCCATGAACTTTTATGCGTTCCATCAATTTTTTATGGCTTAGGCTTAACTTTGGCAGCAGGACATAGCTTCCTGAAACAATTTGGTTGACATGTTTCAACGGACTTGTTTCAACCGAGTTGTTTTAATGGATTTGTGTCAACCGATTTGTTTCAATAGACTTGTTTCAATGAACTTGTTTCAGCCGATTTGTTTCAATGGACTTGTTTCATACACTTGTTTCAACGTTTTAGGGTGCTCGTTAGTCGTTGTCGCGCCCAAAAAACACTGTTAAATGAGCTGTGAAACGTTGTCGAGCTCAATAAAAAACGCTGTTCAACGTTGTCGAACATTGTTGCGCGACAACGATTTTTCGACAACGTTGTCATCGTTTTTTATGATTTGCATTGAAAATTGCAAATACTTTACGATTTCTCGACAACGTTGTNTATTTGCAATTTTCAATGCAAATAATAAAAAACGATGACAACGTTGTCGAAAAATCGTTGTCGCGCGACAATGTTCGACAACGTTTAGCAGCGTTCTTTATTAAGCTCGACAACGTTTCACAGCTCATTTAACAGTGTTTTTTGGACGTGACAACGACTAACGAGCACCCTTAGCGACATGTTTCAACCGATTTGTTTCATTTAACATTATTTTTAGTTAGAGGACCGACCAAAAGAAATATGCGAATTTCGGAGTTACATACTGTGGAAGCTCGATATAAGCATCCCCTTTCGAGATGGGGTGTCAATTTTTGCTTGATCGGTTGAAAATTTATGGTTTCACGTTAAACAAACAAGGTCTAGGATGATACGATGTACTTTCTAAAAAAGTTGAAACAAATCGGTTGAAACATGTCTTTGAAACAATTCCGCTAAAATATTGAAATAAGTTCGTTGAAACAGCTCCCTGAAACAATTTGGTTGACATATGCTGCCATAACTTTTTATAATCTTACCTTCTCCTTGAAAGAAAATAAAAGCAGATGTCATGAAAAAGCCATGAAAATTCAGAAGTCCGTGTGAATGATTTGTTGGATACGATCCGAGTTTTCCTATAGTTGACTCCTTGTGCCATGTTAATCCACCTTGTGTCGTCCCAAAAAAGTAGCCTTAAATTGTAGAAAGTAAAATACTAGTATAAGCAGTGTCATATTTGTGTTGAAATGGAGGGGGTGATAGAGGTTTCGGAAAATGGGCGTATTTAAGAAATGCCCAAAAATGTCGATTTTTGAGAAAAATTTAGTCTCTATTCTAGTTTATACGTCCCAAAAACTTTTATGAGCACCAGGGGTCGAAAAGGAGCCGGCCCCGGGAGTCCTCCGACTTCTGGGTAGACCGGTATCTCAAGACAAACCACAGCCACCCGGATTTCTATGGTNGCCCCAGGGGTCGAAAAGGAGCCGGCCCCGGGAGTCCTCCGACTTCTGGGTAGACCGGTATCTCAAGACAAACCACAGCCACCCGGATTTCTATGGTCGACTACACCAGTAATCGAAAAGAGAGTCGGGCCCTGGAGGGCAGCCCCCGTGCCGGCTCCGGGGGATTTCGGGGGCCGGCCCCTTTTCGACCCGTGGTGGTAAAATCAAAAAATTTTAATTTTGGTGTCTATACTGAGGTTTATGGGGGTGTTCTACCCAAAAAACATATTCCCTTGGTTCAAAATGTAAAAAATAAAATTTAGCTCAAAATCCTAGGTACGGCCTCTAACTTATATTTACCATCTAAAGTCAGAAAAAGCACACCAATCGCATGTGTTAATAACATAGTAAATTCAAAATATTTATACCATGATTTCTTCTCTTCATTATTAGATAATGTCGAAGTTTGAGAATTAAACATAACATACTCTGGTGGCTGACAAGGGGAACCGTAATTTCTGCTCGGATTTTGACGAAACCTATCTCAAAAAATAGGGAAAAATAGTATAGAAGCAATATGTAAACGATTTGGGCAGACAAAATTCCTGTGAAGAGCTATGAAGTGCACAAAAAATCAAATTTAACTTTGTTGGAAAAGAATTGGAACTACCTGAGATTCGAACCCGGCGATGTAAAATAAAGAGTCAGCAACGCACTCAATGCACTATAGACAAATCTGATTCGTAATAACTTTTAATTTGCATAAGTTGCTTTAATAGCTAAAATTTAACATCTACCGATCAGAAGTGTCGATGATGGGCATTGGGTGCGCTGCTGAATCTTTATTTTACATCGCCAGGTTCGAATCGCAGGTTGTTCCAATTCTTTTTGCACCAAGTGAAATTTGATTTTTTTGCACTTCCTAGCTCTTCACAGGAATTTTGTCTGGCCAAATCGTTTACATATTGTGTCTATACTATTTTTTCCCTATTTTTGAGATAGGTCTCGTCGAAATCCGAACGTGGCCGAACTTACGGTTCCCTTGTGAGTTGTTTCAATCATATCGAATCGAGATTGAAATTTTTGAGATCTAAAAAACTTGTAACAAAATTTTAAAAAAAATAATAAAGAAATAAAAGAAAACGAAATACGTGGCGAGAATTCCATGGAGCTATTTGTCGTTGATCTCTTGTAAATTATTGATAAAGAAATTCGTTTTGAATCAAGTGCAATTTGATTTTTTTTGTTTCACTTCATAGCTCTTCACAGAAATTTTGTCTGCCCAAAATAAAAGAAAACAAAATGTGTGGCGAGAATTTCATGGAGCTGTTTGTCGTTGGTCTCGTTTACATATTATACATATCGTTTGCACGGTTTATACACGTGTAGACATACGAAAGTTAAGAGTAAGACCCAGTGGCGTATTTATAGAGGAGGCAGGGGGACGGTTGCCTCCCCCTTATTGGGGAAAATTTTGATTTTTGGCCTTATAAAAAATTTTTTTGGACCGCCTCTTACTGGCAAAAATTTTTAAAGAGTGTACTCTAAAGCGTATTATCGAAAAAAATTTTCTTCCAAAGATTTTTTAAAATGATTTTTTTTAATTAAAGAAAAATTTTTGAGAATACGCTCTAAAGTACACTCCCCCCTTTAAGGACCGATCCCCCATACGCTTTGACTTTCCAATTCTAAGTACCTTTTCCGACTGGTTACTGCATGATTGAACAGGATCGATTGGCTTATGGTCTTCACTTCTCTCGGTAGCGCGTTCCATAGTGTCCTTGCCGTGTTGAGTGAGCTGCTCTCGACTGTAGTAAGGTATGTGGATGTCAGGATGAGATCGTAGTCCAGGCCAAGTCTTGGGCAAGTTAATTGGGTAGTGTCGATCTTCTTGAGAATTATTTTCTCTGGCAGTTGTCGGGATCCGGAGACGTATTGATGCAAGAGGATGAGCCTTCGTTCCATGGCATCTGACTTATGGGCTTCCAGTCAAGTTCCGTTCAAGCAGCGATTCGTATCGGTCTTAGAAGTTGTTGGTGATTAGCTTGGCGGCGAATTTCTTTACGCGTTCGACGGTACTCTGCAGGGTCTTTTGCTAGGGATACAACGACTCAATTTATTAGAATAGAATTGGCTCAATTGTAGCTTTGTAGACCTTACAGTTGATTTCGGAGCCCATTTTCTTATAAGGTACGTAAAAATATTTCTTTCTTGAATAATTTTATGCAACAAATAAAAATATATTACCACATTTGCATTTAAACTATAATGACAAATTCCAATACATATATATTCAAAGAAAAGTTTCATTTTGTTTTCGCAATGAGCTTTCTGAAACTAACTTTCGAAAAAATACCTTAAATGCGTTCTGAACACTTTTTAACATGTTTCAAAAAGTTCTAAATCACAAATGCAACTACATACATAATAGTAGCGGATCTCAAAAATATTGTAAAATAGACGTTTGCATAAATTTTCTAAAATTTGGCTTTTTGTATTTTTTTAAATTGAAGAGATATTCGCTCCTCTTATCCCTGAATCCGATACTACACCATACAAATCAATTGTGAGATTAAGATAATATATATGCAACATTTTCATAATATATAAACAAATTAAAAAATCGATTTAAAATTACATTTTGAATTTAAAATAGATAAATATTTTTTGTACTTAAAACATCACTTTTTTGTACTTGTTTTTAATTCGATTTTGGTCAAAAACGATTGGGAATTATTGCGCATCGTCAAAATAATATGCCATTTTTGAAGTGAACAAAGTCGTTTTTACGGTTTTTAGCATAAATTTATTTAAAGATTATTTTCGATGGCGCTGAAAACCTTTAAAAAACGTCTTCTTTCACTTCAAAAATGGGGCTTGCAGACAAATGACAAGCGGACATTTGACAAGTGGACATTTGGCAAGAGATGTGACATTTGACAAGTGGACATTTGACAAGTACAAACTANAGCTTTTTACCGGAGCTGGGAGTCGAACCAGGATATATTGTCGCGCAATGGCCGACGGCTTCGCCACTGTACCACAGTGGCTTAATATCTTTTCACTCAAAGTATAACCATGATCCAAAGAAACCCATTTTTTGTAGTTTGTACTTGTCAAATGTCCACTTGTCAAATGTCACCCCTCAGTAAAAAAAACTCTTGTCAAATGTCGCTTGTCAAATGTCCGCTTGTCATTTGTCTGCAAGCCAAAAATGGCATAAACATACGTTTCTGACGATGAGCAATAATTTTCAATCGTTTTGACCAAAAACGAATTAAAAAAGTAAGTTTAAGTACAAAAAATATTTCTCTATTTAAAATTAAGCCTTTTGTTTCAAGTTGGTGTAGCTACAGGGTTGTATCCAGGATTTGGTTTCGGAGGGAGGTTTGGCTTGAAAAATTTCAAAAAATCATAAGGGTGCCCCTTTGGTTTTTTCTATTTTTCCCAAATTTTTTAAAACCATAACCCTTTGGATTTTTTCAAATTTGTTTAAAATTAGAGTTGGCGACCTTTTTTTGATCGATGCATGTGCGCGTCGAAATTTTTTTATGAAAAACTCATTTAAGCAACAAAAAAACAGCGCCGCAGGCGAAAATTTTTTTGGAAAAGGGATGTTTTTCAGCTGAAAATGCTAAGAAATTGCGATTTTGAAAAATGGAAAAATTTTTAGTGAAAAATGGGAAATTTTTGGCAAAAACATAGGGGGGATCCTTAAAATTTTTCGGATTTCAGAGGGGGCTTGAGCCAGCTTAGCCCCCCTGATACGGCCCTGTGTAGCCAGACATGTCAGAATGGTCGGAAGGCGTTCATCAAAAATTTAATAGAAATAGGGGTTAAATTTGATATTTTTCGAATTTTATTAAAAATTATAAGAGGGCATTCTTATGATTTTTTCGTTTTTGATCCAATCGAGAGGAGTGATCGCCCCGCCACTGAGAATCACAAGATAAATTAATATGTTAAAGAAAAAATTAAGAAAATATATAAAGAGCATTATCACACATCGGCAGAAGGGTTGGAAAATTTTGTGAAACTGCATGAATGGTCCTTTACAACAAGCATTTTGAAGCTAAAAATTGGCATTTTTACCCAAAAATAACATTTTAATAAAAAAAAATGATTTTAATAATCGAACTTTTAGTCAAAAATTTGCATTTTTTGGGCAAAAATAGTCATTTTTTGACAATTTTTGGTGAAAAATTGAAAATTTTGATGAAAAATCATAATTGGGGACAATGATTTTTGAAAAAATTTTAAGAAAAAAATATAAGCGGGTACCATTAGGAAAAATTTTGCGCCTTCGGTGCGAAAAAGCAGGATGAGAAGAATGCAGCTTATTAGGGAAGGGGGTAACTTCCACCCATTTGCCTAGGTATGAGCATTACAGTAGCCGAGGCATGTTAAGATAAAAGGACAAAAAATCACAATATGCAAATTTTTATTACAGCCTTGGCTACACTACCCATACAACACCGGTTTATAAACAATATATTTCAAAAAATAAAGTAATAGATCATAAGTTGGAATGTAACAATAATAATAAATATGAACAAAAACAGATAAACAAAATTTAATAAAAATTAACATTTTATTTTTCTTCAAATTTCAATATTGAGGCGTGTTGTTGCCTTTCCCGGAATTCGGTCGATAAGTTGGCGGTTGACCAGTGAGACGAGTCGTTGCCGATTTTCCATTGTTGTTGATCTGAGAAAAAAAGAATTAGAATAAGGGAAAAATTTTTTGGAAGGAAAATATTTTTTAAATTTGCTCAAAAATTGGTCGAAAAATTGATTTTTGAGCCATTTTTGGACCAAAAAATCAATTTGTTTACCAATCTTTGAGCTAAAAAATTTATTTTTGAGCCACTTTTGGACCCAAATTTTTGATAATAAAAATGATCATAATCACCTGGACAAAGACAATTTGACTCAAAATCTTGCTCGCATTATTAATAAAGTTGCTGTTCACAGTCATTTTCAGCACGTTCTTCGTTCGCACATTTCCCAACGCGTAGGTATAGCGACAGCCTTCCGAAATTGGCTCGAGTTCTTTATCGTTCAAACTAACTTTCGAGATGCCCAGATCGCCCCACATACGGACACGTGGTGACTAAAAATTGAAATTTTACAACAAAAAATGTGATAAAAATCTATTTTTGAGCACAAATTTGAATAAAAATCGATTTTTAAGTTATTTTTGAACCCAAATTTGGATCAAAAAATTAATTTTTAAAATCACCTTATTCGCACTAAAATCAGCAATTCCCAATGTCAGCAGAAAACCGGCTTGAGGTGCAGCTTTTTGAAAATATATTTGATCTAGTGTGAAATGATGCACAATTTCCGGTTTCTCCCAAAACGTGTTCACAAAAATAGTAGTCACTGGCTTTTCCACATACATATTCCTAAAAAATAAATTTTTTTGGCTCAAACAAATTAAACACGACAATTTTTTAGCTTCAAAAAAATTAGATACCCATAATTTTTTAGCTCCAAAAATTAGCTACGTGTACTTTTTTATCCACCAAAAGATTATACATTCATATTTTTTAAAAGAAAATACATACACTAAAATCTTATTACGCGCATCATTAAATGCATCCAAAAGTCGAGCGTCATGTTCCTTGATCTTCTGATGCCTGTGCTTGACACGATGGTACGCTGCACCGGCGTTTAAGATCTCCGTTAAAATGGCGGTGTCTGCCAAATCCGAAGCATACCAAATCGGCAAGTTTCCATTCTTATCTTCAACATTCATATGAACTCGTAACGAAAGGAGCTTACTGAAATTTTTCAAATTTAGCTATTTTTACAATGATTTTTCAAGCTCAATAATCCAAATTTTCAAGATTCTTGAGATCAAAACTAGCTTTCTACAGATTTTCCAGCTCAAAAATTCAATTTCCCCAGATTTTTGAGATCAAAAATCAACTTTTAACACATTTAACATGTAGTACTGACCGAACATGACAAATCGATCGGTTCACAATAGCAATATGCAANATTTTCCAAAAATTCAATTTCCCCAGATTTTTGAGATCAAAAATCAACTTTTAACACATTTAACATGTAGTACTGACCGAACATGACAAATCGATCGGTTCACAATAGCAATATGCAACGGTGTACGGCCTTTCAAATCCACCAGGTTTAAATCAGCACCGTTCGATTTCAAAATGTCGATAATCTCATCCAGACTGTGGTGCAAATCACAAGCGTTAGCGCAAAGCTGGTGCAAAATCGTGCGACCTTGATCGTCATAGCGGTCCAAATTCAAGCCATTCGAACCAAAACGCAACGCTGAGCGAATTTTTTCAACACGCCCATCCAAACAATCTTCTTCGAATTCTCGTTGGGTCAGTTCAATTACCGGAGTTTGGTTGGACTATAACAAAAATGGATTTAGCAAGTTTATTTCATAAGAAATAAGCACCTCACGAATTTTCGTCATCACAAAATCTTCCAATTTCACACCCTGTGTGACTTCCATAGGCAAATCGGCTGACAAATCTCGATGGCCGGTGCGCTGTGCAACCGCAATTTTCGGTTTGGGTTCTTCTGGCGGGGTTTCGTTGAGTTCAGGTTTCTTGGCTGTAGTTGATCCCGTTGAACGACGGGGTGCGAGAATTTCTTCTGACTTAGCCGGTGGTCCCGTTGAACGACGGGGTGCACGAATTTCTTCTGGCTTAGCCTGCGGCTGCGTTTCAACATCTGATAAGAACTGGGAAGCAGATAAAGTTGCTCCGGTCGAAGAAGTTGGCTTCAATTGGGTATCTGGAAAAATTTATTGAAGGATGTTAAATAAAAACAATTTGCATTTTTAACCAATTTTTGGCTCAAAAATTCAATTTGTTATAATTTTAAGTCCAAAATCTATTTTCTCTTTATTCATATGTGTTTCGACCTATACACATTCTGAAGATCAATACAAAATAGAACTCAATCGAGGATTTTTCTCCGCGAGGAATCGATTGCAAGCTTAAAAATGTTCTCTGTCATGGATTTAGAATATCAGAAAATCGAAAAAAAATTTCGCGTTGAAACGCAGTTCTACCCTGATTTTCAGGGTCAAACTTAATTTTTCACACTTCGAAAATGCGCAATAGATCTTTCGCCTAGAAATTGCCCGAAAAAGTCAGTTTTTAGAAGAAAATCGGAAATTTTTTTCGATTTTTCGAAAATAGGCCATAAATGTTACGCCCCCTTTAATAACTATACTTATTTCTCACAAAATGACAATATATATTTCTAATACGCACCTAAACCAGATGAAATTCTCGATTTTTTTAGCACTGGCGCATCAGTACCACCAAATTTTTTCTTTTTCATCATCTCCGCTTTCAACTCAAGCGGAGTTTTTGCCTCAGCCACATTCAACAAATTTGGTGGAAGTGGAATCTTTTCTGGAGCCGGTGGCACTTTCTTCGGCTCAGCTTTTGGCTTTGGTGTGATTTTCGGCTTTTCTGCTTTTAAAACTTCTTTCTTTATCGGAACTTTGGGAAGTTTTTCAGGTACTTTCTCTAGAGGTTTTAGGGTTGTCGGCGGTTCTTTTGCTGGTTTTGGTTCTTTGCTCGGCTCTGATTCTTTGGCTGGTTCTGAGGCCAGTGTTAAAATTTCGGTCTAAAAATAGTTTTAAAGCGGAAATAAATTTTATGATTCGAAAATTTTTTAGCCTAAAAATCCAATTTTTCATGATTTTGTGCCCAAAAAATCAAATTTTGAGCTCAAAAATCCAATTTTCTCAGGTTTTTGAAATCAAAATCAATTTTTTTTAAGATCACTCCATACTTTTTCACCCGCTTCGTTGAAAGCATTTTCAGTTTTTTTTGAGCCAGCTTCAATTTTCATTATTTCTTGTCCTTTCAACATTTCTGGCTTTTCTTCGATGTCAACTTTTGTTTCCTCAAGTTTTTCTTTCTTCTCCGCTGGTTCATCTTTCTTTTCAAGGGCAACCGGTGTAGCCGATTTTTTGCCTGACTTTCGTGTTCGTTTAATCTGGGCTTTCTCTTCTGGCAGTTCCAATTTTGGAGTCAATGCTAAAATTCTTTATATTACAATTCACTCGGAAGCAGCACTTGTACTTAGAGCGCTCCAGCTCTAGGAAAAGTGACACAAGAAAACTGACACCGAATGATTTCCTACACTCTGTCCCGTGGTCAAAATCAAAAAATTCCTTCAGATTTGAGTTCCCCATGTCAAAAAACCCCGGGTACAAAAATTCAGACGATTTGGAATTTTCAAAATTCGAGTTTTTTACCTCTTGGTGGTAAAAAAACTCGAATTTTCACTCCTAGAAAATTTTCCAAATCGATTGATTTTTTTTGCTGAGATTTTTCGACATGGAAAACTTGAATAAATTTTTTGAATTTAACCACAGGAAAGTGGAAAAATCGATCGGTATCAGTTTCCACGTATCTTTTTGAGCCCCCTGAATCAGTGTTTCGAAGCCAGTTTTCCGTTGTCACTTTTCCTAGATCCATGGTCGCTCCCAAGCACCATGCTCCAGATTCTATAGGATGTATAAAAAACCGGAATTTGAGTGATTTTTTCATGTTTTTACGACCCGAAAATTTTTTTAAAAAATCCTAAAAATGACCCATAAGGGTAATTTTATGCAGAAAATCATTGTGCGCATTCCCAAAGCTTGAAAATCTTGATTCAGGAAAATAAGTGTGAATATAAAAGCGAAAAATATAAATTTACACACTTACTTTCCTGAATCAGGATCTGGAAAGCATTTTCAAGCTTCAGGAATGCACTCAATCGATTTCCCGCATAAAATTACCTCAATATGAGTTATTTTGGGATTTTAGAAAAAAATTTTCGGGTCGAAAAAACATGAAAAAATCGCCCAATTTCGTTGTTAGTACACCCTGTAGTTTTAAATCATACAATTCTGGGATCGTCGAGATTGACGTTTCTTGGGCTCATTTTCAACTTTGTAGCCAGAAGAGTCACGCTTAACTTTTGGCGGTGGAGACGATCCACGGATTTTGCGCAAAGAGTTTCGAGTCAAACGAGTTCCATCAGACGGTGACTGAAGCGAAATCAATGCCTAAAATAAAAAATGTTAATTGTAAGGACAAAAATTTTTTTACAATTTTTAGGATGAAAAATTTAATTTTGATTAAACATAACTGAGAGAATCGTTTTTTAGACATAAATTGGCTCTAGGACATTTATCAACGGCGAGGTTTTTCGACGTAGGGAACAAGAGTATGAAGGAATTTTTTGATTTTACCTATAGAAAAGTGGAGAAAACTGTCTGCTTTTTTCGTTGTGAAATGTCCTAGAGTCTATAAATTGACCTCAGAAAATCCCATTTTCAGCACCAAAAACCCCAAAAAAGGGTATTTGTTTCAGCGCGCAAGGATATGTCTCATCATTGGTCACTTTTTTAAATAATTTTTTTAGATTTCTGAGCTCAAAAATCCAATTTTCCCATGTTTTTGAATCCAATATCAACTTTTTGAGCTGGAAAACCCGATAAAAATTGTTCGGTTTCTGCTTCCAAAAAATTTAACTTTCGACCTTTAAATGGCAAAATTCGCGTATACAACAAAGAGCAAAGCATATGAAAGATAGAACGCTATCAATTTTTAAGTTCAAAATTCCAATTTTCACATATTTTTGAACCCAAAAATCGATTTTAATCATAAACGATAAATGAAATATAACAGAATATCACAATTTTATACAAATCTACACACCTTTTCAGTTTCATCCAATTTTCGGTCGTGGATCATAAGCCTTTGCTGTTCTCTAGTTATGTGGCCTTTGTCGATGTTAATTCCAAACAAGACGTCTCCAACGCTTTCATTGGACTCCGAAGTGTCGCTGCTTTTCTCGCGCTGGAATATGGCCGAGCTTGTTGGGACCGTATCATTTTCAGTATCCATATCTTCTTTGGTCAAAATTGGAGTTTTGGAGCGCGGAATAGTACTAGATTTGACTCGTTTTTCCTGAAAATTTTTCTATAATTGACATAAAGGTTATAAATGATTACAAAGTGTTTCTCAAAAAAACCGCCATCTGATAATTTTTTGGCGAAAATTTATTTTCTCCAAAATGACTCATTAGGGATATTTTTATCGATTGAGTGCATCGAAAACCCATGAAAACGCCTCCCACATCATGAAATATAAGATTTTCGTATTTTTTCAGTTATTTTCGGTAGGAATTCCTACTTGAAAATACGAAGATTGGATATTTAATGGTCTAGGAGGGGTTTTCAAGGTTTTTCAATGCTCGCAGTCGATTTATCGCATAAAAATATCTCTGAGTCATTTTGGAAGAAAAAATTTTCGTCAAAAAATGACCAAATGGCGGTTTTGTTGGAACACCCTGTACAAAATGACTCTGTAATTTATTAGAGCACTAAAATTAAAGAACTAATTTTTTAACTTTAAAATTTTGAGGGCCCAATTTTTTAAGCTTCGAATATTAAGCTGAATTTTTCACAGCTTACAAGTTTTATGTAGCAAAAAATGTATTTTTTAAATTTTTTGTGCATTGATTTTTTTTAAAGTCAAGATTTTTTCTGAGTTTACACAGTTGATTTGATTGGATCAGGTTCGGTGATATATTGAAACGATTGATAAGGCCGATTTGGAGGATTTTTTGACATGTTCCAAAAATCCTCCAAATCGTCTGATTTTTTATACTCTGGGGTTTTTGGGTATCGAGAACACGAATTCGAAGGAATTTTTGAATTTTGACTTCAGGAAACAGTGTCGAATCGGCAAATTTTCTCGAAAATTTGTGAATTTTCTAATGTTTTATCTATCAATCGTTTCAATATCACTGAAACTGATTCAATCAAATCAACCGTGTAAACCCAGCAAAAAATTTCCATTATATACCTCCTCAACAATTCGTGTATTTTCCTCTTCAAGTTGTTTTGCTTTTTCTAGGTGTTTCTTTTCTTCTTCTGTTTCCTTTTTGCATTTTTCCCAGTACGAAACAAGTAGGCGCTTACAATCAGCACCGATGAAATTGTCCACTGGTTCCCATGTATCTTGCTCGGGTGTATAGCCTTTCCACCGCACACGGTATAAAATTTTTCCGTCTCTGCCCTTTTTGTGGCTAATGATTTGTTCCATCTGAAATTTTTGAATATATGTTTTTATGAGAATTTTTGATACTTAAAATTAGAATTTTTTTGGATTAAAATTTTGGATATGGACAAATTTGAGTCCAAAGATCCAATTTACACAAATTTTTTAGCTCAAATGTCTACTTTGCACCAATTTTGGAGTTCAAGATTCATATTTGTCCAGAATTTTGGTCCCAAAAAATCAGCTATCCACAGATTTTCAAGCTCAAAAATCCAAATTTCCGGTTTTTTGAGCTCAAAATCTATGCTGCGTCAATTATTGAAATTAATAACCCAATTTTCCCAGGTTGTTAAATCCAAAAATCAACTATCCACCGATTTTCAAGCTCAAAAATCTAATATTCTTAGATTTTTGAGCCCCAAAGTCGATTTTAACATAATATAACATATGATACATAACACGAACGCATTACCTCATAAATATCTTCGTCTTCATTAGATTCTTCGTCATCTCCCTCTTTAGATTGTTCATCCTTTTCTCCAGTTACAATATCGGTCGTTTCAACAACTTGTTTATTACTGCTCGAACTGGCCAATTCTGTACTTAGAGCGGCTGCCAGTTCTTTCGACTCATTTTCAAGGCTATCCTTTCCTTTAGATACACTATCAATATCATCCATGATTTCTGTAGCTGAAAAATTTTGGATGTAAATAATGTGAAAGGTGAAAAAAAAGTCATCTAGCATCGGTTTTTTAGGGATACCTCGGCCATTTTAAATGCTTTTCCAATAATTTTTTTTATAAAATACTTCAAATTTCAAGCTTTACAAGAGTTCGACAAAAATTTTTTCGCGTAACGCCTCTAAGGTCCTTAAAAACGCCATTCAAAACTTCAAATTAGGGAAAAAAGGACCTCAAATTTTTTTCGAAAAACTTTTTTCAGATTCTGAAAGAACATGGCCGATTTTACTTAACTACAAAAATTATAAAAAAAGGATATATATTTTTCGACATAACGGCAAAATCAATTCGTCGCAAGTGGGATTCGATCCCGCAACCGTTGGAATCGAGGCCGAGAGCACTACCACTGAGCCATTTTAACCAATCAAACGTGAATTTTAAATTTGCTTATCATTTCATATGGTTTTTTTCATATGAAAAATATAAACCATTTTTTATGATTTTTTGTAGTTAAGTAAAATCGGCTATGCTCTTTCAGAATCTGAAAAAAACTTTGAGGTCTTTTTTCCTAATTTGAAGTTTTGAATGGCGTTTTAAGGACATAAAAGGGATGCCGAAAATTTTTGTCGATTATTGTAGAGCTTAAAATTTGGAGTATTTTATATAAAACATGATTGAAAAAGTATTTAAAATGGCCGAGAGATCCTTAAAAAATCGATGCTAGATGATTTTTTTTACACCCTATAACATAAAAAATCTGTCGAAATCCAACAAATCGTTAAAATAGCAATAAAAGCTGTTTTTTTAAACGTTAGCCAGATTTTATATCGATTAGAATATTTTACGCAATTTTTTTATGTTTAATAAGAGCGTTGACATTTTGCCAAGCGCATAANACGTTAGCCAGATTTTATATCGATTAGAATATTTTACGCAATTTTTTTATGTTTAATAAGAGCGTTGACATTTTGCCAAGCGCATAACAAATCAGAAAAGTGCTTCATTTTATGAACTCGTAATGAAGATAAAATATGAGCTTTTTAATATTTTTGCAATAATTTGTATTTTATCAATCAATTTTCAAGTTCAAAAATTCAATTTTCCCAGATTTTTGAGCTCAAAAATCGATATTGTGTGTTTTTCCTTGATGTACAAGAGAAAAGAAGCGTGATGTGAAAAAAAAGATGAAAGAAATATGTTCGCGTGTATGTTTTTTACTTTGTAAGCTGAAAAATCGATATTAGTTTTTTGCAAATATTTTTAAACATACTAGTTTTTATTCTAGTTCTTCTGGTAGGTGTACCAGAGCTTGAAGCTTTCGAAACTGTACTTTCTGAAGCTGCAGAAGAAGTTCGTGGTGTTCTCGGTTTAGGACCCATATTAATATTCTTCTTTGTATGGCTCAAAAATTGGTATTAAGGTGGGATTCCTCACAGCGTTCAAAAAGCGGTTAATGATAATAATATTTTTAACTCAGAATTTGAAATTTTTGGCCCCCTCCCACAAAATGATTTTTCCCAGGAAAATGATATTCTACAATGTTTTTCTCCGTTTTATGTCACAATTTTATTAGAACTCAAGAAAAACCATGTCAAAAAATGTATTAGAACATTCTCGAAAAACCATGTCAAAAATAGGGACCGTCAAAAGTCTTGAAGAGGGTGTTCACGAGTAAGTAAAAACCCATCAGTTTTAAAATTTTTGGGGTGATTATAGATTGGCATTTGGAGAATAAGAATCTGCAAAAATTTTAGATCGGAACGACTTTTTTAAGGGATAATTTTTCGTATGAAGTCTCAAAAATTCAAAATCCCAATGAATCCCGTGAAATATCCCGTCTCCGCTTTTCAAACGTTGTAAGGTGAATTCCGTCTTATTGACAAAAAAATTATTCAAACAATGTAAAACCCGAAAGAATAAAAAAAGGCATTAAAATGAGTAAAAATCACGATTTCGTTAGAAAACTATAAGAAAAAAACTTTGCTGGACAAGAGAAATGAGATGCCTGAGTGACCTCCAAATTTGGCACTAAGCCATTATGTTTTGTGGCGCGAATTTGAAATAAGGAAGAGGTCAGAGGATAAGACTATTTTAGGCGGGATGAAAACAAGAAAATCGTATAAGAAACGAAAAATTGCTCAAAAAATTAGAAGAAAATCAACAAATTAGACAATAATTGGTCTTAACGCGGAAAGACTACTATATACTTTAAAACATTTTCATAAACTAAAAAGTTCTGTGGCAAAGAAAAACTCAATCCTCATATTCACCAGCAGAAAACTCCACACAAGAAATTAAGACTTTTTTCTTCCTCAGCCACCCAAGAAAAGCAACACTTAGATAGACTAAAGACTATCATACACAAGTCACGAGTGCATTTACCCCTTATAGTGACCAAGGAAAGAGAAATTGATTTTTTTACCATGCAAAAACAAAAAGTAAACAAACTCTCTCTAACAACAAAGACATGAGAACAGAAAAATGATCAGCTTAGCAGAAAAAATATTGTAAATACCGTTCCATCGAAAATAGCGACATAATTCCACAATATCAACTTAAAGGGGGAGGGCCATTTATTACAAAATAGGTGATTTTAGTGACTTTTTTTAAACCTCAATTTATTCATTTTATTTGCATTGTTTATTCAAAAATACGAGTTGAGAGCAAATTTTCTCGTACCCTTTTTTCCCCCAATGAACTATTCTTTCCCATCGACCATTTTTCCCCAATTTTCGTTGTAATATTCTATCTTATTGACAATCAGGCAAATATTTAAAAATGGATTTATGTGAACAAAAGATATGCAAATTTCGGATGTTTTTCAAGTCGTTCTTAAACAAAATGAAATTGTTTCGATCGATAAGGCAGGATATTACAACGAAAATTGGGGAAAAAATGATCACTGAGAAAAAGATATAGGGAAAAAAGGGTAATGGAAAATTTTTTTCACTATTTTTCATTTTTCTTGCTAATTTCTATAAATTTTTATTATTTTTTCTATACAATTTGTACAATTAAACATGACGGATATTTTCATATGTGGATAGTTTTTTTGATAGTTAACATAGCTGTTTTTGAGCCTAATTACGTTCTACTAATGAATCAACAAGAAAAATTCTAAAATCTCAAAAGAAATGAAAAAAAGCTGGGCAAAGCGAGAAAAAGCCAACGAAAGAGGAATTTTACTTCAAAATGCACGCCAAGCTTTGCAAGGCAAATTTTTTTCTCTAGTTTCTTTTCCAATTTATAAACCTTCTGTTCCAATATCTCTTTTTCTTGCTCTAGAACGTAAACCTTTTCTTGTAAGATTTCCATTTCGTGCTTTTTTGTCAATGGCATTGGCGATCTTTCACTGGGTTCTTGGTCTTTTCTTTTGCTTTGCAAATAAAATGAATAAATTGAGGTTTAAAAAAAGTCACTAAAATCAATTATTTTTGTAATAAATGACCCTCCACATTTAATTTATAGCGATTAACTTTTTGTAAATTTTATCATTCGGCATCAATAAAGTGCTGAAAGAGATTGTTGATAACAAAAGTTACGAATTGAAAAACAAGGAACAGGAGCTAGATAAAAATGTTTGTAAACAAGATTAGCACCAAGAAAAGGCATTATAGTTCCAAAACCAATTATAAAAATAACTTTGAGTGGAGATCCGACATGTAGATTAGCCAAAATATTATGGTTGGCACAACTAAAAAGGGTCAAATCAGGGTTCCCAGATCTGCTAATTTCTCAGAAAAGTGCTAATTTTGAGGTGCCAACATGGGGCGAAAGGTGGTACCATCCATGGGTGATGGTGTACCACTCAGTGGACAATGTTTGAAACTGTAGTGTTGTTGAACAACAGTTTTAACGTGGAAAACTGTTGTGTTGTACAACCGAATATTCTGTTGTGTACAACACAACAGTTTTTCTGTTGTGTTAACAGATTTTCTGTTGCGTTGTGCACAACAGATTTTTTCTGTTGTATTAACACAATGCAACAAAGTACAACTGAATCATTCTGTTGTACAACACAACAGAAGACTGTTATACAACAGATTTAAAGGGGGGGGTGCATTTTGCGACCATTTGGGAGAAGCAAAATTTTTTTTGTAAAAATGACCCTATTGGGGGTAATTTTATGCGAGAAATCGATTCCGCGCATCGAAAAATTCTGAAAAAATTTTCCGGGGGTCAAAAAATGGAAAAAATTGCGTCAAAATTAGGGGTTGTAAGTTTTAACCCCAACAAAATCATTTTTAGGAGTAATTTTGTGCAAGGAATCGATTGCGCGCATCTAAAAATTGTGAAAAAATTTTTAGGGGGTCAAAAACCCCCAATTATAATTTTGTTGAGGTTAAAACTTATAACCCCTCATTTTGACGCATTTTTTCAATTTTTTGACCCCCGGAAAATTTTTCAGAATTTTTCGATGCGCGGAATCGATTTCTCGCATAAAATTACCCCCAATAGGGTCATTTTTACAAAAAAATTTTGCTTCTCCCAAATGGTCGCAAAATGCACCCCCCCCTTTAAACACTGCCAATGAGTGATACCACTCAAGGTGGGGGTGGTACCGCCTACTTTTTCGCACCCTGGATGCCAAATCTGAGAAATACCAATTTTGCTAATTTCCCAGAACAATGCGGATTTTTTAATAACCAGATGGTTATGAGTTGATCAGTGATGCAAAGAGGGGGAGGGGGGAGCTTCCCCCAAACCTGAAAAATTTCTTAAAGGGGGGAGGGGTCCAACTTACGGCCGGATAGAAAATTTTTAAATTTTTTTAAAAAGTGACCCTTTAGGGGTAATTTTATGCGAGAAATCGATTGCGCGCACTCTCGAACCTTGAAAACGCTTCCTTGACCCTGATTCATGAAAGGAATCGGTGTTTTGAAGCGAAAATCAAACATTTTCGGATTTTTATGAGAAAACCGTCGATTCTTAGGTTTTTCTAGGCGGGAAATCGAAAAATTTTTCTACCCGGCCGTAAGTTGAACCCCCCCCCCCTCTTTAAGAAAAATGCACATTTTAAGAAATTTTTAACGTGTTTTTTTAGTCTTCAATCAAAACTTCAAATTTTTCATTTTTTCGACTTATTTCTCATCTTTTTTTGCTATTTTTTGTGTAAAATATATGGGATTGTAAGAAATGCTGCAAGATCATCTAATTCCTTGGACCGAAGAACATTTTGGTGAAGAATATAAGTGTTTTCAACAAGATTCTGCTCCAGCACACAAAGCTTATGACACTCAAATCTTCCTGGGCCAATTTCCATATTTCATTTCTCGATATAAATGGCCAGCAAATTCGCCTGATTTGAATCCGTTGACTATTTTGGATGAAGCATTTTGGAAGCCAAAGATTGCGCTAAGCCTCATAAAGACATTGTATTTTTAAAGCGTGCCCTGATCCAGGTATGGGATGAAATTACGCCAGAAATCTTAGCAAAGATCGTAAATAACTTTCCAACAAGATTGGAACATTGTAAAGCTAAAGGAGGTCATTTTGAATGATTATAGTTGTTGCTAAATAAACTATATTTAAAATTTTTTAAGTATCCAATTTTTTTGTACGCCACTCTGTACATTCCTGCGCTAGCGAAAGTTCGATTCCATCTTCTATCCAAAAGATTTTGCCAAAACCAGTGATGATCAATAATACACAAAAAGAAAGATATAAACTTTAAAGGGTTATGTATGTTTAAACTCGAGCTGAGGAATCGAATAAACTATATTTGAAGACATATTATGAAAACACTTTATAGGAGGAAATCAGGGTAAACTCAAAAATCAAAACTATCTATTGATTCCCAAGCTCAAAAATCCAATTTGTCCAGATTTTTGAGCCTAAAATCGATTTTAATTAACATACAAAACATGCACGACTAACAAATTTACAAAGACCAAAACATAAGACACATAAAAACTTTTAAGAACCATGTGATTAATTCCAAGTTAAGCAAACAAACAGCTACA